>VXAX01005885.1:851958-879025 GCA_013399835.1 Leptocoma aspasia
ATATCTAATACATATATTAATGTAATATATATAATAAATATTAACCACTGTTAATCAACATTAACAGTGTTGATTATCCACAGTTTCTGGAAATTATTCCTGGTGCATTTTCTGCCTGGGACCAACTAAGATGCTCCCACGCAGTCCCCAGACACAGCTGAGGAGCTAACAGGAGCTGGGGTCATTCCCTGTGGGATTAAGGATGCAGCTGTTCTGTTTCACAGGGAAAAGGATTTGTTCATACAGGAGCAGGCAGCTGCCCTTGGTGTCAGCCAGTGGGCATGTAGACATAACCCAAGGGACTTAGTCCAGTGTGCAGGTTAGCTCTGGAGCTGTCTGCATTCACGACTTTTGTGCATCTGAGTAGAGGAAAAGGTTTTTTTTTCTTCCTCATATAAAAATTATTCCATGGCACAAAATTTCTATGAAGGCAAGGCCAAACATGGCAATGAAGCAAATAGCATCATGTATTGTAAAGCAAGATTAACAGGAAAGTACTGTCAGCAGCAGGAGAACTGAATTCCCTTGCAATTTTGATGTAGCTTGGCCCGGCAGGAAGAAATCTAGAAAGACTAGAAAAAAAGTTCAGTATGTTGGAGCTACAGTGCAGCTCTTGGTCTGCATTACTTAGAGCAAATGCAAACCCAATAATGTGCTCATTTAATGCCTGTACTAGCAATTCCAGTGTTTATCTTACTAGACCTGGCTTTTATACACATATATAGCAATATAATAAGTATTTTGATATTCATAGACAAGGAAGAGATTTAAAGCTAAACAAATACTGACCTGTCACATGGTGACAGCATATTGCTGGACATTTCTCAGGTGTCCTGCACTTTGTGCCTTTTAGTGCTCAAATATTTTTCTTCAAATGTTTATGAAATGAAACTTGATTTTGAAGCACTTGTGACTTTAGGTATGTGTTTGTGAAATTCAATTTGACATAGAATAGAGATAATATTGGTTTACCTAAGGCCATGGAGAAAATCAGCTTCAGTAAAGCAAATCCCAAATCAGTTTAGAAGTGTGTGATTTTTCTAGAGTCTGAGTAGATATGCTATAAAAATACAAGGAGAACATTTTAACCATCCAAACAAAACTGTTATGGGAGATCAGAATCAGCCAAGAGATTGTAACCCAAGTGCCACTGAAATAAAAAATGACAGGACTTAAAATCACCAGGACTATTTATGAATTTTAATTAGCTTGCAGGTTAATATTTAACACCCACATCATTGTCACCAGGAGTTAGTTGGAAAAGATACTCTTGCATCTTTAAACTATTTGCATAAAATATAATGAAAGTATATAAGCCAAGTATGTTACTGCTCATTTTAAAGCAAAAAAACCCCCACAGTTTATTGTTATAACTATTATCTACTGTGCTGTTGGTGGTTAGAATCAGAAACAAAGAATCAGAACCATGGAATCATAGAAAGTCTTTAGCTGGAAAGGACCCTCAAAAATCACAGAGTCCAACTCCTGGCCCTGCACAGGACATCTCAAGAACCCCACCATGTGCCCACGTGTGTTGTCCAAACATTTCTTGAACTCTGTCAGGTTGGTGCTGTGACCACTGCCCTGGGGAGCCTGTTCCAGTGTCCAGCCACCCCCTGGGGGAAGAACCTTTTCCTGATATCCAACCTAAACCTCTTCTGACACAGCTTCAGGCCATTCCCTTGGGTCCTCTCACTGGTCACGAGAGAGATCAGAGGTTACACAAATCTCAGTTGATAGTTGCTACCTTTGCTAGTTTAGGTTTCAATCTGTAACACCGAAATATTGCATGAAGTTCTGGATTCAGTTAGCCTGAAATGAAGAGGCAGAGTCATACCTGTTATGCTTGATATTAAGGAGGTGTGTACTTTATTTAACCTATCATTCTCTGCATTAATAAGGATGTCATGATCTGCAGGAACACTGCCATGGGGAAAGCACCAAGAAGTCAGTTCCTCATATGGAATACCTCCCCCCACACACACAGATTATTAAAAGATATAAAATTTTCAACTTCATATAATTTCTGCAGCTTCACCTTGTATTTCATTACCAAGGACAACTATAGTAAACAATCAAAACATTCTCATTTATGCTAATGTTTTCTTTTTATTGTGCTTTTCATTCAGCAGACAGAGTTGTACTAATCTTCCTCAGCAACAGGAACACTTCAGTCTATAAATAGAACTACTTGTTCAATGTTCAGCTATCAAATGATGTTAAACATATTTCTTATTCTAAAAATAAACAGTAATAAAAAGGAACAGAGGACAAAACTCAATTTAAAAAGCCCCTAAATTTGCACTTAAAACAGTGACTGAAATGACAAGATTTATGAAGATTCGATGAGTAACTACTGGTTTGCACCATGTTTGCAAATTGTAGATAACAGGGCACCGATCAAAGTCAGAGAAAGAAGTGCCTGTGTTAGAATCATGAGTGTAAGAATTGGGCTTTAGTGACAGCTGGCTTGGCTCTGAAAACCACACCCAGAGAGAGCCCCAGCCCCAGCCTCCAAGTGGGAGCCCACAGGCACTGCTGGAACACTCCTGGCAGTCCACAGCCAGCTCCTCAAAGAGCTGGCAGGGAACCACAGGTCCTCTTATCCAGGGGATAAAGGTACACCAAGACCCAGGAACTATAAACTATAAAACCAGGAAGCCACATTGCCTGGAATGGAAAAAATTACTCTAATGTTTAACTGAGAGGGCAATTAACTGACTTCATGATAAATCAAGTAAAGTCTTCATTATTACAGGCCTTTTGACATGGCTGAATGCCCTCCACTATAAAAATTTTAGGTCAACTCCAAATTATGGTCCCTGCTGTGCCTTGTGATACAATATTAACAGCAGCATGATTGACCTCTTTCCTCTCTACACATTGAGTTACTTCCTTGTCTTTTTGAGGGAGGTGATTTGAAGTTCCCAGTAATCTGAATCTCATCCTTTGGCCTGGTTTCCTACTTCCTACTAACAATTCTTCTTGAAGACCACCACGAGCTTCCCTGACTGGCAGTGCAGACCAGCCCCACTGCTGTCTGTGATGGATGTCCCTTCCATGGGCAGAGCAGGAGAGGAAATCACTTCCATTTAAACAGGGAGAGTTTGGTCTCTGGATGGAGGTTGGGTCACTCATGTTACAATTCTCTGAGAGCCATCGAGCCCTCCTACAGGAGCCATCTTTGATTATTTAATCTAAAGAACCACAGACAGATCTGATATCAAAAGGAAATGGAACCAGTACTGAGGGTCATGATCACAGGCCAGGACTATGTGTCACTTCTGAGTTACAACTTAGATTTCCAGCAGATTTCAGCTTAGACTGTCAATGAAGTCAGAGACGTCACATCTTTTTGAGAGCAGAATTAGGGTTGTTGTGCAGGGTGTTCGGAAATAGCACAGTATGCAAATGCAATTAAACCAGTGTCACTGATGACTCTGAGAGACTATGCCAGCAGAATAAGCCTTGGCAAAGCTGTGACTGGCTCTGAGACCCCTCTTCCACTTCCCTTGTGGAACAGCTACTCCCTTGGGAATGAGGTGGGAACAGCCTGTGGCCTTTCATGGCTTTTGAGCTGCATCCCAGGGGGTTCTGCTGCCAAGACCTTCCTGTGCCCACCCACACAGCACTGGGTGAGCCTGGCACGGTTTCCCAGAATTGCTGGGGGATCCCCTAGAGCCAGAGGAATTAGAACACTGGGGACACATAGGGACAGTTTTAGTTCCTCAAGATCAGAACAGCTATCCCCAGACTTTTCTCAGGTGTTTGCCTAATGTGCCTCTAAAAGCAGCATCTATTGCCATGTTGTTTTCATGCTGTAGACTAAAGGAGCACCACTGTTCTGCCCTCACTGAGCAGAAAACATTGCTTATCTCTTCCACAGCCACCTTGCCTATATGCCATGACTCACTCACACTTTCCCACTAGTTACCAGCTGATCCTTTCTAGGAAACACTGCTCTTCTTTGGACATCTTGATCTAGCTAAAATCTTCCTAAAAGCTTCTGTTAGAACTAAATCAGAATTAAATTTGAATTTGAGATATTATTTTTCCTTAGGGCTGTAGATATTCTCACTCTCTGGTAACAGAGAGACATAACTTCTCCCAGGCCTGGGAAACTTAGAAAAAAGAATTAAAACAATTATTATCTTATCCCTTGCACCTGGTGTTGTGCAGGATGTTTACAAGAAGGAGTTGTTCTTTGCTTAACCAATAGTGCAAGAGAAGTTTCCAAAAGACCAATCAGGTCTTAGGTTTTACCATGCTCTCTATAAGAGTGTGATTTTCTATTAATAAATGCCTTTTATGCCTTCTGAACATGGAGTCAATATGTCATCTTCGTCTGTCCCCTGTATCACTCCTGTAACATAGGCCTGTGCAAATGTTTGTGGAAGGTAACTCCACTTCAGAAGCTAAATTCAACTACATTCACCCACCTGCAATTTTCTTCTGGCTAGTGATAAGCCTTTTTGAGAAGGGGTATCAGGAGGATGAATAAAAGGTTTGTTCTGCTAAAGAAGAGGAAACCAAGGAGTGGAGTGGTTCAGTGTCATTCCTAGTATTCAGTCACTATGTGTGAAACAGATTTCCCAAACCACATTATTAAGGAGGAGTCTGTAGAGGTCCCAACTACTTGACAGCCAGTACAGAGAGAAGGGCAGCATGTGAAGGCAATGATATTTTAATAGCCAACCTTGCCAAAGATACAGATCCAGACTGAAAAGAACCATCCTACTTTAGAAGTGTCTTTTTAGGATGCAGAAGGAATATAAGACAAAGTGTTTCAGTTTAGATATTCTACTCTTGTTGCACTTGGTTTGGGAAATGGAGTGCCAGTAATTGCAAGTGCTGATGAGATCCAGAGAAAGCTGGAGAACACTGAGGCATTTGTGAACCCCAGTAATGGCAGCTGATGGGCTACCAGAGGCACAAAGCACAGCCCCTTTGCTGGGTAAAGCCTTCTTAGAAGTTTACAATAGGAGCAGGAAGTAAAGTGGGACTTGGTGATTGTGCAAGAGCATGTAGGTGGGAAGAAAGAAATCAGGTGAAACATTGAATAGGAGAAAGACACTAGGAAAGCAAAAACAATGAGAGAGGCATAAGGAAACCTCAAACAGTGAATTAGCTATGAGCCTGAAAAGCAGTAGGAAAAGTACAGTTTTAAAGAAGTCAGTCTAATTCTGGATTGCAGACCTGGGTTTCTCCCACTCCAGATTCCATGGGAAGCAGTTTGAAGCAGCAGCTCCTGACTTTACTACTTGCAAAGGTTACATGATCCCTGTGCTAAAGAGCATGCAAGGAGTATAAATGTAATCAGACCTGTTTCCTTTTTAATGCCTGGAGCTGACTAATAATTGCCAAATCCAGAAGATGCTACTAATAAAAGCTCTGCTACTGACTGTGTTGCCAGGTGGGGCAGCCAGGGAGACTGCAAGAGAGACAAAAAAAGGAAGAGGTAAGGAAATCTAAGTCAGAAGCCAAAGGAGGATAAAGCAGGATGATGTGCTGCAGGGGATATTGTTGACTATGGCCAGTGCAGTATGTTAGAAGTAATGAAGACTTTTTCAGAGTTTACTCACTACATGAATGCTTTATTCTGCCTTTTATCTCTGTGCAAATTTCTGCTTGATATCAGTGGGAAATCCCCTTGCTGTCTTTATCAGCCTGAGGATGTCAAAAAAGACTTTGCCAATCACTTCTCAGTGTCAGTCACTATCCAGATGAGCACTACTCTAATTAGAAATTGCACTCTTTCTGTCCACTCACTCTTCCCCCTTTATTGATACATCAGCTTAATTGCAGCAAATGTTGCCAGACCAGCCTTGAAGGTTCCAATTTTTCCTTTTTTTAAGCCAGAAAACCATAGGTAGCAATGGTGCAGTTTGCCTTTGCTCTTCTGCTAATAATCTTCATTCCCCAATGCCAGGAACCTGTAGGGAGCAGAAGAAATGGAATTCCTGACTTTCCTGTATTTATGTTGGTAATAAAAGGAGCCCATGGATACATTCATTCTGGAACACATACACTACCTATTTTTTGAGAAATGTCTGGGTAACTCAGCAGTGAATACAACCACAGTTGTGGTCAAACCTCCAGGCTGCTTGCAGCCTTTCTCTGGGAGTACAGGTTTGAAGGGAAAGCTGTGCCACAACATTCACTAGTGCAAGAGTCTGTGCATTGCTCCTTGTGTGGGAAGGGGACCCTGTGGAAAGAAGGTGCTGGGGCAAATGAGCAGGCACTGCAGAGATAACAACATACATACGCTGTATGTAGTACACACCATATGGCTGGTGGCTTTTTATCAAGGTCTTTTGCTTGCAAAGTGGTTGTTAGATATTTTCTAATCTCACACCAGTGTGCTGCATCAGCCATGACAGTGAGAGAGCCCTGGGACACAGGCTAAACCCCTCAAAACTCCTGCTCCATACTGGGGAAATGCTTGCCTGGATCCTTTCAGCCCACAAACATTACCTTTATCTTGCTGCATCACTGTGCCCCTGATCTAAGTCTCCATGAGTGCCTACAGTGCTCACAAAGGCCCCTGGGTTTATCCCCTGGAGGCTCATCCAGCACAGGGAAAGCAGTGGCAGTGAATACTAAAAGCAGGTAGTCCTATTTTCTACAAAGACTACAAAGGGGAAAAATCCCATTGAGATGTTCTCAGATCTTTTTCCTTCCGTCTCCTAGAAACTACAAGAAATTCTGCTAAGAAATGCATTTGTCAAAAATATACTTGGAAAATAGATCACTGCCTTAGTATGCCCACGACTGGAGTGGGGGAGTCCTGCCCTTCTCTGGAAATCTGGAGCTGGTGTTGTACCCAACATGGCACTGCATGCTCCTGTGAACAGCCTCTGCCAACAGCATCCAGGAGTAGGTCCTTTGGAAAAATGCTGGAACACATACCTGTGATAACCTAACCAGCCACTGAGTGTCCTCTTTGCTCCACAAACCCGGGTGGAAAAGTACTTGTAGGACAGAAAGGAGAAGGGATGGTTGACCCTTGAGGAGAGCTCAGATACAGCAACTATTAGGAGCTAGACCCTAGCACAAACCCTGAGGAGAACTTTAATTAACTAACCTGCTTGAATAACACAGTGTTCAACCTCTTTGAGTTTCTTTCTGATTTAAGTATTTGAGCTCAAAGATTGTTTCTAGAGAAATGAAAATAATAAATTTCTGTTTGTTTTCTTCAGCCTTTAAAAACCAGGGATGGATTTGGCACCGTGACTCATAGGTTGAGCTAGTGTGCACCAAAGCAATGCTTTTATATCTCTCTCTGCATACTAAAGGGCTGGGTCTCACAATACAGTAGTTTTTCTCTTTCCTTCAATTAATTGAAGTATATAGTTCTTCTGAAATGGCCTCTGTCTCTCTTACACTGCAGCAGGTGGCCTGACTCTTGTAATTTCCAGTGAACATTGGCTGAGGTTTTCTGTCCAGGGATCAAATGCTGCATCATTTGAACCAAAGCTCTACTCAATGATTGTAGCTTTCGTGAGCTCTTGCTGCTCTGGCTTTTGGAGGGCTGCAGGTCTGTTCCCTGCTGAGACCTCAAAGACCTGCAACCTCAAGCATGTCTTTTCCAGACGCTCCACTTATGGTCCTACATGGGCATGGGCATGCACAAAGCCATTTACAGTTATTCTGAGATGTTCAGAATAATTTTCATCTACTATTAATGTGCTGAGTGCAAACACCTTTGCCTTTACTCAGCCGTGGGACTCTCAGTATCTTGGTTCTCACTTCCTACTCCCCCTCCTTTACCATCTCAAAATTACTCCAGACAGCACCTCCTCTTTGTTGCTGTATCAGAAGGCACAGCTGAGCACCACTGCAGCAATCAAAATGCATTTATTGGTTTCTTGCTACTATATATAAGATGTTAGGAAGTTTAAGTTTGAATCCCTGCTGGGGCCGATCAGGAAATCATTAGGCTGAAGTAGAAGAAAATTAAATTCTAGAGAATATTGTTCTTCCTAAACTATACCATTAGGATGCAAAAAAATATGGAGATCCTTGCAAAAAGAAGGTCCTGGATGCCAGAGGAAATTCTCTCCAATAATTCCTGATGGAAGGACAAACATGTCAATGCCTGTGGGTGTATTTTCCACCTTGATTCAATCTGTGTATCTTCTGGGCTGAGTTCTTAAGAGTTACTCTGTTGAGACACCAAATGAACAGTACTCAGTTCCCCCCAACAATTTATCCTTGTCTAATTATGACTGTAAACTCAGAACATCCTCCTGCTGCTCTGAAAGAGGGCAAATCTTGCTCGAGTCTGAACAAGAGAACCTGAAGATACTTAAAATTGTGAAATTTTCGTTTTGGCCAACTGGCAACAGTTTAATCACTAGAGCATATCCCAGAGTCAGATGCATTGTCCTAGTCTCATAGGTGGGGGTCTGACCTTAAAAATCAGAGGCTGGCTCTAGTTCCTAGGTCAGCTATTGACCTCTCTAGTCTTGCCCACCACCCTAGTAAAACTCATGAACAGTCTCATGTTTAAGACTAAAGTAACACTATTGTGTGTGCTAGAGATTTGAGCATGTCAGATCTGTAGTACAAGCCCTCAGGTCTTAGCTTGGATTGAGGCAGTGACCTTGAAGGGTTACTCCAGAGAATCTGTTTCATTGAAGAACCGAGCAAAGCCCTCCTGTCACTCCTTGTTTTATACATCTTCAGAATATAAGCTATGCAGTGACTGACTTTCAACCAAAGAATAGTTGTGAATGCTTTTTTGTATCCAGGCACTGGGCAGTTGGGCTGAATCTATTTCACAAAATCACATAGCAGCTAAGGTTGGAAGGCACATCTGGAGCTCATCTAGTCAATGCCCTGCTCAAAACAGGGTTACCTGTTGCCAGGGGCAGCTGGTTGCCAAGGGCTATGTCCTGTTGAATTTTTAATATCTCCAAGGGTGGACACTACACATCCCTAGAGCCTCTCTGGGGAGCACATTCCATTTTCAAATGCCCTCACAATACAAAGGCATTTTCTTATTTTAAGTGGAATTTCCTGTATTTCAATTTTTGCCCATTACCTCCTTTATTGTCACTGAACACCAGTGAGAAGAATTTCTATCACTTTTACTCCCTCAAAACTGGTATATATACACAGAGATAAGATCTCCCTGATCCTTTTCTGCTGCAGGATTAACAGTCTGAGGTCTCTCAGCCTCTCTTTGTACAACAGATGCTCCAACCCCCTCATCATTTTCACAGCCCTTCAACGGACTTGCTCCAGTGTGTCCATGTCTCTCTTGTACTGGGGAGCCCAGCACTGGACACAAGCTGCAGATGTGTCTCACCAGTGGTGAGCAGAGAGGATCAGCTCCCTCAACCTGCTGGCAATGCTCCATCTATCACAGCCCAGGAGGCCACTGGCCCTCTTGGCTGCAGTGACAAATTTCTGTGTCACGGTTGCTTGGTGTCCACCATGGACCCCATGGTCCTGTCGTGCCAAGCTGCTTTCCAGCTGGCTGGCACCCAGTCTGTCCTGGTGCTTGGGGTTGTTTCTTGGCAGATGCAGGGCTTTCTACTTGTGTGTATTAAATTTCGTGAGATTCCTGTCAATCCATTTTCCCATACTGTTGAGGTCCCTCTGAATGGCAGCATGAGCCTTTCATGTATCAATCACCTCTTCCAGTTTTGTGTCACTTAGAAGGCTCTGGAGGGTACACAGTCAAGTCATGTCTGTCAGTCAGGCAGGTGTCAAACAGCACTTGTGCCAATATCAGCCCCGTGTTACCCCTAGTGCCTGACCTCTGGCCAGGCTGCTGCTGACCACAGACCTCTGAGCCTGGCACTGGGCAGTGTGACCTGCTGTGTTCCCCCTTCAGAAGACACCAGAGTGACTCAAGCTCCTGCTGCGGACCAGAATCTGTGAACATGAGGCTTCTTCCTGTTGTCTGAAGCTTTTTCAGCTTTTTTCAGCAGCTGAAGCTGCTGCTTTTTCAGCTCCAGTGGCCTTTAGCCATATCAGCCATGTTTGTCTGACCGCTGCTCTTGACCCATCACCTCTCAGATGGCTCATCATCCATTCCTAGGCAGAGCTCCATGCCTTTCTGCAGCTCATACAGGGCAATTTGCTTGTCTTTCCAGCCTGTCCTTCCTGAAAATCCTTTGTCCTCCACTGTATCACTCCAGCCATCTTCACTACCTCACCACAGCTCTGTGATCCCAATGAGACTCTTTGACAAGTTTTCTGTTACAAACAGGCTTTTTTTTTTTTTTTTTGCATTAAAGATAAGTGGTCAGGGTTAACAGCTTTCAAATATATATCAAACCTTAATGAATAACCCTCTCTGAAAAAAACAACTTAAAAGATGAACTGTATTGGTGAAATAGAGCAATGTGGGAAAGAGGAAGAGACAGCAGCTCAGAAAACTAATACTCTCCAATAAAACATTAATAGAGTAGGGAAGATTATGATTAGTGAAATTTAGACCTCATGGAAGCCAGGTGGGATCTCAAAATCCCCTTCAGGGAAGAGTAGTAGGAAACAAAGAAAGATTGTTGGCACATGGGGAGACAGTCCTTATCTTAGGACTTGGAAACAGAAACTTGTGTCCCCTGTAGGGTTTACCTGCAGGTGTAGAGATTTGCCTTGCTGGGACAGCTGATTTTGTGCCAGGATTGTTTCAGCTTTACTAGATGGAGGTACTTGACTGTTACTATTTTTTTATGTTCTTGGTCAGTGCAGCCAATAGGTAAAACTTGTGCCCAAGTGAGGTTGTTTCCTTGGTATGGTTCTCACCTGTAGGCCTTGAGTCAATGATTTCTTTTGCAAATACAGAGATGCTAGAAAGGAACTAACATGCCCTGCTGTTTTACAATTTTTTCATGTTTTTTTCTTTCTGCTTCATAGCCGTGCATCTGTTCTTATTCAAATTATAATGCCCTTCCTTACCCTTTCTTCTTCTCCCAATTATTTTCATGTTTTCCCTATTCAGCTTGATGACTTTTTTTAAACAGTGGTAATTACTGGAGGTTTGTATTAATCATATTTGTGTCAGTTTGTACCCAGGAGTTCAAGAAGAATGAGTCCTTTTAGTATGCAGGCAAAACAGTTCCTTTGATTAAAATTGTCAACAGAAGAGATCCCCCAGACAGACAGAGTATATTGTATCAGACAATGCACTGCCCACACATGGTGCGCTAAAATTCTCTCTGCTTTCATTTCTCTGCAAAAATTGTGCCCCAGGTCCAGGCATGCAGTTCAGAGATGATCAGCTAGGAAGAGAAGGGGACATCTTGAAGAAAAGGAGTGAAGGGTACAAAAAAAAAGTGCTGAAAATGTGGAAGCAGTGAGAAAAGACTAAAGCTGAAGTGAAAAGAAGGAGAAGGTTGAAGTGAATCCTTGTGAGAGGAAAACAGTGTCACACCAAATGTCATGGACTGAGTGGAAGCTCTGGGCAAGGTTTATCAGGGACACCTTTCCATTTAGTCACAAGGAGCAGAAAATCTGCTTTCTAAACTCCTCAGAAAGGAGTCTGGGTGTGGCTGGATCACCTTCTAGCCCCAGACTTGGTCAATGCCTTGTGTCTAAAGGATTATATAGATGTAACTGAACCCTCACATGACTTTGTCCCACAGGATAAAGAATATTAAGCCAAATATTTAATAAAATACATGATTTATTTAAATTGATAATGATAATGATTAGACTAAGAGACTTTAATCGGTATTATTTACTACACAGTATAGATAGTTATAACTACTAATATAGTGCATTATTTATCAAGTTAACAATTTCAAAGCTTAATAATTATTAAGTAGACATTGATGCTACTTATCCATATCAATGACTTTGGGCAATTCTCTTTTGCTCAGCCTAGAGGAGTGACCTTGAGGGACATCTCCACTCCAGGAAGGGATCTCCATACACTCCTAGGAGTATGTTAGAAGTCCCTGCCATTAAAAAGTGGGACTGGACATTTATAATATAAAGTGACTGACTTGTGAGTCAGATGTTTCTGGGTGAGCTACGAGGGCCACCCACTCACCAATGCCAGTTTCAGCTAGAAAACATCCTCTGAATGTTTCACAGAACATCCTGCTACACCAGAGCTTTCCAAGAAAACAGACACATCTACTTTGGATGCCCTTGGAACTGCTCCTATCAGAGGGGCCTCCCCAGGCCTCCATGGCAAGGATTTAAGGTGTAGGTATTATCTGGGATGAGGAAGCACAAAATGTTCCCCTGAACTGGGAATCCTTGGAAGAATTCATTGTCACTGATCCAACAGCTACAGGACATAACAACCCAGTATGGAGTTAAGTACCACTTGACTTTCTTCCCAAGCTTCTTCCCCTGGAGCAATTTTTTCATTATCTCTGTTTACTAGGAAAGACTTAAGGAATAAGTACAAGAATCCTGTCTTCTTGATAAGCCTTAAAATTGGTACAGAGCTCGCAGTGCTGATATTAATAAAGGATCGCAACAGTTCAGCTATTAATACATTTTCTCTGGCAGAGCTTAGCAGAATATGATGAATTCTGGGTAGACTATGTTATGCTAATTAACATAAATATAGGAAAGCCCTTTTCCCTTCTGAATATCGGAATACTCCAAATGAATACTGCAGTTAACATATGCACACAGGAACACAAGATTATATGTATCACTGACAACATCATCTTATTAGCTATGAGCATATGTTTTGTACAAGGAGAGGGTCTGATTGATAAAGGAAGGGCAGGATACTGGCAGATGAGTTGAAGAAAAGAAGGAGGCAGTGGAGCTTTTTGGATACAGTTCAGAGATACAACCTTGGAGACTTCTTAGACTGAAAACTGCTGGTATCCATGCAAACATACTTCTGTAGAACAGCTCTTCAGGGCCTTTTTTGGGGGAAAAGAAATGACCCAAACCCTTCTCCCCATCACATAAATATCAGTTAATTAATGTGAACTGTTTTTTCCCTTTTAATAAAAGCTATCATGTAAAGAAAAAGGAAAAAACCCCAAGCCCCCCAAATATATCTTTCCTGTCAATAGTTCAAGTATTCAGTTCTATGGAAATAAACTCCTTCGTCTGAAATGCTTCCTTATATCATTCCCAAATGGAATGGGACTTCATAAGAAGAAATGGCTGGGGGCAGGGGGGGAAGATGTTTTCTTTTTATTTAAATACTGTTTTGAAATAAGAAATGGAGAAACATCCAATGCTTTTGTACTCAGTTGACAGAACTGGATGGTGGTATAAAACACTGCTTTTACAAAGATAACCAGGACTCACAGTGGGAGCTACAGTGGGATAATGAAGCACAATCCTTCTAATTACCAGACTGAAACAAAACAAAATGCTAATGCTTCTCAAATCACATAAAGTGCACAGACAGAGTAGATGTTGCTGAAGTGGAGGTCTTTATATCTTTTCCCTTTGTTTTAACAACCTTTTGAGCCAACAAGAAGTTCTCTGCTATTGTGGTTGCTCACATAAATCAAAGTTTGGCTCTTGTCAATTGATGGTACTGATAGACTCATTCAAACCCCTGAACCAAAAGTAGGGATTTAATGAGCAGCAGGAGCTTTGGATTTGAAGGCATGTGGGACAGAAAGTTGGGTCAAGGGTATCTAACAAAAGGCCAAGGATCTCTACCACACACTGCTGAAATGGGCTCCTGTTGGCACAACACTGAATTTACTATTGGTTCCAGTCAAACTTTTGTCAGGCATCTGATGGAGAAGTCCATCAGGAATGGTGGAATTATTAGGTGGCCTTGAGGAAGCTGGTCTAATGCAAGGTGTCCCTGCCCATAGCAGGGGATTGGAACTGGATGATCTTTAAGATCCCTTCCAACCTGAACCATTCTGTGATTCTATATTTCTAATTGAGGTTGAATTGCATTTTCTCAGTGAATGCTTATGAGCAATTTTATATATGAGAATGGCAAGAGGAAGTGTAAAGAAACGGGCAGAAGTTCCCTTCATTTTTTGTTCATAAGCTGCTTAAAGGTCTTTCTTCATGAACAGTTTTCTTCATCTTAAGTTTAAGAAATTACATCAGATGCCCTGTTTGAAGGACTAAGAAAATAAGGGTATGAGCAGCCTGATCCAGCACAGAAGTCAAAGCAAAGTTTCCCACTTTCTAGAGTCTTCTAGAGTCCCACTTTCTATATTTCTAGAGTTTTATGTTTAAGGTTTTTTTTTTTTAGGAATGAAAATTTTAATTTGACCTGTATTGTGGTGCTGCATCATAAAAAATTAAGATGATACACAATATCTTCCATTATTCAGTATTACTCTGAAGATGCATCAAAAGGAGTATGTTTTTCATACATGAGATGGTCTGTCTGCTGTTACTTATGCTGCTATAAATTCTCTGGGGGATACATTATACAACTCAGAATCAGTTTGAAATAACATAGTCCCACTTGGTTCCTGGTAATCACACTGGAGGTGCACTTTGCACCATCCTATGCACATAACTTCTTGAATTATTCAGATACACCTTTTTAGTCTCTGTTTTCTTTCAGGTGCACAAAACACAGGAGTAGGTAGTAAAAAGTTCAGGTTTTGGTGAGCCAGCATTTGTGATTATGGTTCTAGCCTATGTGTTTGCTCATAGTAAAAGGAATATATGTATATAGGCCTGACCGCACCAGATTTATTCTTTCTTTTCCAGGTTGAAGGAAAGGTGAAGCAGAACAGAACCCAGTCTTCAGACAAAAAATCCTAGAAGTTTTGTTTGGTCTTTTTCATGAAATCCTAGATATCTTTATATAAAAAATGCCTCTATCACCTATTCTCAGTCCAAATAGACTTTTTTACATTTGAATACCACATAAGTGTGATGAAGGTAAAAATATTCCCCAAAATGATGTGTGGGTTAAACACAAGCTGGTTAGCACAAGTGTAATACCAATAATTTGCTTTGTCCATAGAGACAGATGCTTCAGAGAGCAAGTATGACTGCTTCTGTCCCAGCAGTGATTTCCTGAAGATCTATATTTAGAACCATAGAGAGTAAATGTCTGGGAGAGGGCTGCAGAAGTACAGCTGCTCCAATCATAGTCTGTATAATTTTTATTACCAGGATCTAAGAGTAAGACCTGCCGTGCATGGCTGCAGTGCTTTGAGCTTCAGGGTGGACTCCTGCAGTCCAAAAACTAAGTGATCTAAGCTGCCTAACAGTTCTTTGGATTTAATTGCTCAGGAACACATGGGAATTTCTATATATGAGGTCTTGAATTTTGTAGGTTTTTTTCCTTTACGTGTGTTCTCTGTCAACCAGGTAAAGTTAAGATTTCCTCTATCTCACTGACGCACTGTAAACATTTGTTAAGTGAAGAGCTGGAAGTATTTAATTATTGTGATAATATGAGGCTATTATATCCCATTGATTGTAGGTAACTGGCTCTAGGGAATGCACTGTACAAACATCTGAAGTGCTTTCCAGATACTAATTATTGCCACATCATCTCCATTTGGAGGTAGGGAAATTAAGGCATGGGACAGTGAGCACTGGGACTTTCAAACACCGCAAATCTCAGTCTAGGCACTGAAATCGTCACTGAAATTTTCCAACTAATTGCAAAGTTTTGCTCTTTCCAAGCTTGCTGGAAATCTGCTGGGGACATACAGAGCTATTCAGAAGATCTGAATGAGGCCTTTTGGTTTGGCCAAGTCATCCTTACCTCCAGCTTTCCATCAGTTCTGTTAGTGCAGAGCTTCTGCTGTTTAATACAGCTTATGTCTGGGTGATCTAAGGGCAAATTTTAGAAACTGGGGGCCAAAAGGCTTGCTCCCTGTTGTGCTGTGAGCTGCTGCAGTGAGACCTGGAAATACCCAATTCATCTTCCTACACCTCCCACCCTTCCCAGTGGGACATCTTTCAGTGTCCAGTAGCACCAAGTCCCAGTTCTGGCCCAGCACAGCCCTGTCACAGACAGAAATGCTGAAAGCTAGCTGAGGGAGTGGGGAGGAACATGGGCTTCCCTCCAACATCCATAAATTGCAACATCGTGTTAATGCATTTAAATTAACGCTCTTGTAGCTTCCTGGTGAGGACAAAAATATCTTGTGGTACAGGCACTTTCCCTTTTAGTGATGCCTCCAAAGAACAAGTTCTTGACAGTCTGAAAGTATTAATTCTCTTTTTGAGCAGAAAGGTCAGCTACAGGTGAAGGAGCTGCGCTGAGAATACCTTTAAACTGCTCTGTCTCTGGCCTCCATGATGAATTGCTGGGAGCTCTTTCTCCAAGCCTGGATATATTTAGACTTTCTTTGAAAGATCATTCTTCTAAGGGCAGACTGGTTGAGCCAAGAGAGGAGCAGCTCAGTTGTAATTCAGCCTGGAAGTTGATAGTGATCTGGCAAAATGGATCCTCATCTGCATCTCTTCCTCTGAGCTCTTCTTTTTATTCACTTGCTGGCTTCTGTGCTGAATTCTGAGAAATCCACAAAGGCCACCAGGACTCAAAGGAGCAAGAAAGTACCCAGGAAGACATTTAAATCACTTGAATTGGTGGGATTCAAACTTCAAGAAGCTGCTGAACTGGAAGCTTCTGCAAGCAACAGCAAAGTCTTGGGATTAGCTCTGGGCCTTACACTGCCCAAAACCTCTGCCATGCAAGGGAAAATAATTTCTAAGACCTCGCATTGTGGCATTAAGAGAAAGTGAAAACATTTTGTTTGAACCTGCTTTTTTCCCCCCATGAAATTGCAAAAGTGGGTTTGCAGTATTCTTCTGAAACTACAGAAAGGTGCCTGAACACTGCTCCAGGAAAGTGTCCCCACTAGGAACAAACATCAGCAATGGTAAGTCCCCATGGCAGAAAAGGGATGACCATCAGAACCCCCAGGATCTGAACTTGTCTTATATGTTCTGCAAACAGAAAAATGATGTCTTTTTACCTTAATAGAGCAACAGCCAGCTTAGGTAACCAAAATCTATGGCTGCAGCAGAGTTAAATGTGATTTTTCTGTAGCCAATCTAAATTGCTTGTGCCCTAGGGAGGAAGACATAGCACCCTGACCTTCCTCTGCTTGAGCAACACCCCTCAGCCATCATCAGTCTTTGCTGGGTGGAGTTGGGGTGTCTGAGGCTGTTAATGGTACAACTACACACACTACACACAAACATATGGAGAAAAAGAGATGCACTGGAAAAATAAAAATTGGGTTCTCGCTGCTGTCAGGTTGCTGAATTCAGAGAAATGCCATAAAAACAGTTATTGCAAATTCAGTTGCATTAAAAGACCTCATGCAACTTCAGCAGTACTGCAAGCAACCTCAAGGCTCAGAAAGGACCATGGGAGCAATCTGTTTCAACTGTTCAAAATGCTTCATTTTGGCTTTGGCCATGTTTCTAATTTTATTGCTACTGGTTTGAACCCCTAATAGAGACTTTTGAACTGGTAAAACACACAACTCAAACCAATCTTCAAAAGAAAATTTTTGACTCTGTCTAAGCTTCTGCAAAATAGATAAAAACCCTTCACTCAATTTTTTCTTTGTTATCATTTTCCTATTAATATGTTTTGAGTTTTACAAAAAAAAAAATACCCCTCAGCTCAGCCTAAAGTCCCATCATGAATTCAAAAGTTTGAAACCATTCATCTCACAATGCTTTTGTTCTCATAGCTTGCTAGAAACATCTACCAAAGACTTCAAGATCCTAGTGTACCTGGCTATCACAAATGTTCTTCTGCCCAACAAAGAAGATGAAGCTGTAATTAAGATTGAGTGCTCCTCAGTTTGATTTCAGTGTCCAAGAAAACAATCACAGAATCATAGAATTATAGAATGGTTTGTGCTGGAAAGGACCCTAAAATCATCCAGTTCCAACCTGCTGCCATAGGCAGGGACGCCTTCCACTAGCCCAGGTTGCTCAGAGCCCCATCCAACCTCCAGCCATGGTCACAGCCCAACATTTGCTGCTGTGAAAATGGGATGGGACAGCAAGATGATGGGACAGCAAGATGAACATTCAGCCATGAATGGAAGAAATATTTTGTCTTTTCATCAATAAGTGATAAAATAGAAATGATGTTTATCTTGGGAGGCCAGGAGGTTATGACACTCTCTTTAAAAAGGTGAAACTTCGCAACACTGAGTGTGAGTTCAGCCTGCCTGAAGATTCAGACAAATATGTGGCCTTGTCACTGAGCCTCAGTGAAAAATGTACCCAATCTTCCCAGTTTACAGGGTTACAGATCAGCAAACAGGTGTTTGACTGACTGGGGACACCTGCTCCCTGCTGCTGTCCTGGCTGCCCACACGTGTCCTCAGGATCCACCCCAAGGAGAAAGTACTGCCCTGGCTTAAACCTTCCTGAAGGTCTGAGCATGAGGAATTGCTCAGATGCTGAAACCTCAAATAATTGTTTGCTCAGCCTTTTAACAACTTCTTGCCAAATTTTTCCATTTTGGTGCTTTTATTTTGTTAAACTGAAATAGAATCAACTTTCAAACTCTTTTTAGTGGGCAAAAAACTTTGGTTTGCCCACTAAAACCAGGTTTCCCAAGCAAAAAACTTCTCCAAAAATTTGTTTCCAAGAAAGAATAATGATAAAAAGAAAGAGCTTAGCCTAGTATATATTAATAAAAAAAAAGTTTTCTCTTTTTTTTTTTTTATCAGGTCATCCATTCAAAAGTAAACTCTGAGTGTCTTTAACTTATTGCTGAATAATTTCCATGGGTTTATGTTCCTGTCAAAGTTTTCAGGTGTCAGAACACCATTCCCCTACCTGGGACATGTCAGTTCCTCAGTTAGCCCTGAACTAAATTACTGATGAAATAAATGACAGCAACTTTGGGCACAGAAAGGAACCATCTGGTGGGGATGGACCTAACAGATGTGCTTTCACTGTCGGTGCCTCAGTGCACACACTTCAGGACTGCACTGCCACACACCTCCTTGCTCACCTGATCATTAATGAGGTAGCATTAATGAGGTAGCTTGCCTGCTCTTGAAGTGCTGAAGGATCCCATCCATCATGCCAGGCCCTGCACAGTACCAGAAGTTGCAGTCCCAAAGCAGTAAAGCCCTAATGTTCCAGTGAACTGTGTGCACTGGCCTTGGAAGAAAATGGAGCACAGGATCAAATCCTCAGGAACAGAGACAAACAACTGCTCCCTGAATGGTGCATGGAGTAATATTGATCACAGCCACACAGAGAATAGGTAATAGTAGGAAAAGAAAGCAAGATCTTTTGAGTGCTACACCTACATATTAATTTCCAATTCAGGTCTCCTCCTGAACAGATGAGAGCAAATCCTACTCCTTCCCACTCTGTCTTCTAGACACACAGGCTGTGTTCACAGTTTCTTTGGATTTTTCATTATGAAATCAAGCTAAGCAATAATAGGATTTAAGGAGCACATCCATGTTGTCAGTGCTCAGGTACCCTGAACTAACCCAGACCCACATTTGCAGTGGACCAGCAAGGCTCACTTGATAGGTAGGCAGAGGGTTATGCCAAAGCAGAGCCTTGTCACTCTGTTCTCGTGGGTAATTCCTAGCCATACCTTTGGAGCAGCAGGAAAGATAATGGTAATAAAAAAATGCTGCTCTGATAGTGCAGGGTCCCACATCATTCAAGGTGGGAGGTGTGGACCTTTGCTCTCCAGAAAAGTGGGAAAAATATTTAATTTGGCAGATTCACGGTGCATCCCTTGCTCACTGAGCTGCAGAATTATGTGATACCTGGGAGCTGCAACAAGGTTACAGCCACACCATATTTTTTTGCCTGAAGTCAACTTTGGTGTTGTGCAGGCTTATCAGCATTCATCTTTGTGCAATAAAATACAGTTTTCTACATCGATTATGAGCCTTTCCCCTTCTGAACACTAGCACACAGAAGGTGCAAATTATGAAACAAAAAAACAGCATTTTAGAATGCGCTGGTTCTACAGAAGCTGTAGATTTGACAGAATCATTCAAAGGGAACCTGTGTATTAGTAGGGGCCTGTTCAGCTGCAAACTGAGAGGAAAAAATGTTGTGAGCTCCTGGTACTGTTGCTTTCAGCATGGAGAGACTGCATGGGCTGGAGAGCTGTGCCTGCTGTGCAGGAAAATGTCCATCTTGAGACAAGCCCCCTAAACACTGGGATATGTGTGGTGTGGGCTTGGGGATTTGCTGATCCTTCAGAGCTGCAGTGCTCAGAAAGCTCTGGAGGAGCTGCTTGTCAGAGACTGCCTCCGATGGGAGAGGGAAATGTCATCTTGGAAATGAGTGGGCAAGGAAAAGGAGGCTGGAAATAGATTTTCAGTTTTATATTTTTGAAGACAGAAGCTGTCCTAAGACAGGGCAATTTCTTCCTCTGTTTGGGGAAGTGATAAGTGGCATCCTTGGAACGACTGGAGTGAAATCTTGCATTTACCAGAGGCAGTGTAAAGAAACTTGCCCTTAGGATCATTGCCAGCCTAAGGGATGTTCTCCTCCAAAGGGCTGAATTTGAAATGGGGATGGGATACCTGTACAAACCAGAGCTGGGTTCCACGTGTGAAGGACTGACAGCTGTAAATCATAATGTAGTTCTGGGCTAAATTCCTTGAAATTAAATATGTGTCAGGTAATTCAATCAATCCTTTGTGAAACTGGTTGTTCAGAAGCAAGAAATGAGGTAATATTTAACTGGGGAGTCTCCAGCCTTGGAGATACTCAAAAGCCATCTGGACATGATCCTGAGGTGTTGGTGGCCCTGCAGGAGGAGGAGGGGTGGAGCAGGTGACCTCCAGTGTCCTTTCCAACCTCAATCAGTCATTGATTCTGTGATTTTCTGAATATCTGAAGACTTCTTCCACGGAGGTTATTAGGATTGTCCTGGAATAGGACTGTTGAGTGTTGTAAAGCAGATTGTACCACGAGGGCTTGCCAGACAACATCACTATTTCAGTGTGTGTGATGCTTCACACAACCACTTACAGTCCCACCCAGAGCTGGGCTGGTGGTGAAGTTGTACCAGTTATTCAATCACCCTCACATTTAACAATCAGTGGTGGAGCCCAAGTCATGGAGAAACACAATTCTGGCAGACAAGGCACTCAAAGCAAAGGCCTTTTCTCTCTAGCTCCACTAAAAGGGACTTGACTGAGGAATTTGCAGTGGATCAGTTTACAGCAATTTAAAACTGATTTTCAGAGGTCTCTGCTAGATGTAGCCACCACTCCTTCCTTTTTGATACTTCAAATTGTGCCACATGGCCATTCCTATTCTGCAGAAAATTGGAAGCTTTGGATAAATATTTCTAGAAAATACCTAAGAGGTACTGGTTTGCTGAGCCTGGCTGCTTCTTCGTATGAAAACAGGCAACATAAAAGAAACCAGTGGGTGAATTTCTTGCAAGACACATTATTGCAAGCATGACTTCTGGAGGTCTGAAGGCAAAGAAGGAATTTGATGGGAGCCCCTTTGTAAAAGCTGTCACAGGCTGCACCTCCTAGTAACTCTATAGTGACTGATGTTGAATCTATAGCACGATCAGATTTCCACTAATGACATTCCAACTGATTATTTTGATGCTAAGGGAAAATATTGAATTGAGAGACCCATTTTGACAGGGAGATACGATACTATCTTAGGCAAAATATGGAACCTTAAAAATTATCTGAAATGAAAGGGAGAAATCATTGGAGTCAGTAATGATTTCAATACATATTCCTCAGAGTTGCCATCTGTAATGATAAGAGTTCAAATGTCTGGATTTGGGGTTGATGTTGTGATGTCCCAACACCTGGAAGGGAGATTCTCACCTTGCTTTCATTCACTCATAGTCAAGAGGGGAAGTGAGAAATTCCAAAAGGCTCAGAAAATGTCGTAAAGCATGAGACTGAGTGAGAGAAAGACTCATGATGATCCATCTTTATCTGCTTGCTTTCCTTCCCTGAAGAATTTTTTCAGACAGCCCTTTGACTTTTAATGATTTAGTGCTGCCCTGCCATGTGTGCTAAAGGGCCATGCCTGAAAATGAATCATGATAAGGTAGATTCAACCATATGAAAGGGTTAAGCTCATGGGTTGAGAAATGAAAAAGTTTCAGATGAGTGCTTTTTTCAAGGAAGTCGAGGACTGGGATGGTCAGAGCTCAGCACAGATGGAAACCCAAGGTTTGAAGGTACTGATGCAATGCAAGAACCTCACTGGCTGAAATCCCTCTTTCTGTCTCAAAAACAAGGACTGTGCAAAATGATGGGACAAGATTATGGATGCACACATACATTGTGACTGTGACAGGGATTCAGTAAGGGGAGTATGAGTGAATGATGGATGCTCTTTTGATTGGTTTTCAACGATCTTTTAATGGCATTAAGACCGTGTGAAGCTACAATATATTGATTTTCTTTTGTCCATGCAGTAATTTGCAGTGGTGGAGATTTATTTTCCACTTTATGTTTCCCATGAAGCTGGCAGGCAGCAAGGCCAATGGCAGCTGGCAGCTGGTCTCCCATTCCTATGGATGCTCTTGTGCTCTGAGGATGTAAGTGCCAGGGAACTTGATGCTTAGGGAGAGCAAAGTTGGCATGGGGGATTTCTATGGCCTCATTTCCACACTGGAATACAGGGATGGTTTTTGCTAGGCCAAAGCTGCTGCAGTTGCAAACCAGGGAACACTTTCCATGCTCGCTCTTGGAGCAGGGGACCTGTTCCAGCAAGTCTTTCCCTCAAGCAAGCACTGTGAAGGTATTTTACAGTTGCTGTTTTATTTTGTTGGTTGCTCTTTTTTCTTTTAATGAATTTTATCCACTTTGGGACCAGCAGCACCAGCCCTACAGTTATTTTGATTCTGAACATACAGCTAGTATAGGCTCTGGCTTCCACTGCACAGAAAACATCTTGGAGCAGCAGCTACTTTTCGTTAGGTTCATCTGCAATCTGGGGAAGGAAGAGCTGCCTCTCATAACTATCTTTTATTTTTCTCCACGGCTTTGAGATTTCATGGACATCTCAACCACTCTTCCACCACCAGACTTAGGGTCAGGCACTGATCTCAGTCTCCCCAACATGACTGCTGTGTGCCTGACCTGGTTTTATGAAGTTCATGCAATGATCTGGATGCCAGTGTGACATTTTTATCAGTTTGACCACCTGCTGGTCACAGAACATAACTTCAAGTTAAACAGCTATAGGTTTTAAAAATAAAGATCAAACCTACAACTCTGACTTAAGACCAAGTCTAAGAGTGCTTCATGCTTGGCTAGTCTATTCTGTCTTGTTCCAACCAGTTGTTCTTTTTGGGCTACACTTTGTGTTGGTTTAAGCCACATCTTAGATTCCTTCAATGCTAATCCTTAAGAAACAAAATCTTAAAAAAGTTTGACATGTAGCTGTAAGGAAGAAGGAGGACATGGATGCACAAAGAGGGGAGAGGAAATGTTGCTGAACACAGAAGTCACAGGACAAGATTCAGGCTGGGTGTTTGAACAATGCAGCTGAGACAGCACAGTCTGTTTCTGTGTCTGTGTTAGTAACCCCCTAAATCAGCCCCCATGGGGCTTCAGGTCTCTTTTAAAGCCAGGCTGCTCCTGCTGCCTGAATTATCTGGGCTCAGCTGTATTTGCAGTCTCTCATTTGGGGCATCAGTAGGGGCTTCCAGACCATGCTCAGTCGCACTGGTAGATTTTGTGGGCATCCAAGTAGTGAGTTTTAACAAAACAACTAAAAGCAAGGTAGGTTTGTGTGTGAATGGAATCCTCCTTAAAGCTTTTGGAGCTTCCAAGGAAAGAGCACAAGGATGCCTGATGGAGATTACACCAAAAGTTGAATGGAAGCTGGTGTTAGAGACAGCTAAAAATGGGATTAGGTCTTGTTACCCTAAATGAGAAGCTAGAAGCCTTGAAGTGCTGCAAAAATTTTGCTTGATAAGATAGAGGAGCCAGAAGATGGATAGAAAAGGGCAGTAAAATTCAACATCAGTGCTTACACTGAAACTGAGATCCCTCTTACTTCTATGGTTATAAAGCTTCACCCTCCATGCACTGGGTCTTGCTCCATATACAAGACTCCTCAGTCAAGAGGTCCTCAAGCTTCAAATCTCTCATCCCAGGAGATGATCCCTGTGGTTCTGCTCTTCACCTTTCTCAAAGCATGCCCTATTAGAGCAGGACATGACATTTTAATGACAGTTTCACTCACAGTATAGACAGTGTTGCTTTCTGTTCCCAGTTCCTGGATAGCCTGACCATTTTTTCAAGTAACAAATCTCTGTTTCTCTGTCTAGAGCTCACGAGCAGGTGTTTGTCCATTTTGCTCCTTAAGTCTTTTGCACAGTAACTGATTTTCTACTTGCACTTTCCTCTAGATGGTCCAGCTGAGTGTTTATGTGGCTCTACCAGAATACACTCTGTGTGTTAATGTGATGCTTACCAACACTCCTGTGTTTGTCATTCACAAGAATCCAGATGACCTATGAAAAAGCCAAGATAAAGCCATATTATCTTGACTAACAATCCTGTTTTCCTCTGATTTTAGGCTATAACCTCTTTGACTGAATCAGTTTTCTGTTTGATGAGGGCCAGCATAACCTACCGGGAGATGCTTATCAGCAGTCCCTTCGCACGTTCCTGCCAGAGCCTGTTACAGCCTCCTGGCTGCCAGCTCCAGCTCGGCAGAAGCGCTGCCTTTTGATTACAGACATCTCCAGTGTCAGCCAAGGAGGTGGATATCAAACCTGAGCACGTTGGGTGCTGCCAGCAACACTTCATAAATAATAGTAATGGAGTGTAATTGCTCATTAAGCCAAATCATAGCCCGGAGCCCTCCATCTGGCCAAATTCCCTCCAACATCAGCAGGAGCTTTGCCAGCAGGTGTGCAATAGGGCTGTGGTCCCAAGCAGTGGTACCATCAATGGGGTACTGCAGAACCACTGCTGGGGGCTGATTCAGATCCCCTTGAGACTGTTTGTGTCTTTGGATTGATTTAGAAGACTTTAGCCAACCTCCCTTGCTTTACACTGCTCAGCCAGTACGGCTACATCTGTGCAGCAGTTATCCCAGATGGAACATGGAGGAGGAGAATTCCTGACACTGAGCTGTGGGATTTTAATTTTAGAGAGGCGATGGAAACTCTTTCCTGTTGGGTCTCAAGTGGTGGTTTGTATGGGCGTGATTTGAGGCTTGAAAATGTCTCAGAAGCCTGCAACTGAAAAACCCCTACATGTAATTGATATTGAAAAGTGTTGTGTCTCTGGTGTAAGTGTTATAAAAGCCAAACAAGCTGGTGTGCCTTCCTATCAATCACCTATTGCTACCTGACATTGGTGCAACCCTTTGCAAGTGAAAATAATTTACTGCCTCCCCCTCATGAAAATTATTTACCATCCCCATTTCGGTTTGAACATTACTGTTGTGGTTCAAAGCTGTGATGAATCGCTTAGCTATAAATTGTCTTTCCTCTCCCCTTCTCCTCCCACCTCTTCCTAATGTAACACGGGGATGAAGGTTAAGGCATAGGGTGTTATCTGAAGCAAGTGCTCATTCTCAGTGCCCCATACATCCTCGCTAATGCTTATAGCTCCCCTGTGGCATTGGCAAGTGTAATCGCTATTGTACTGAGGTAGAACAGGAGCTGGAGAGAGATAAATGGCCTAGTTATCAAAACTTCCTAGCCTCCCACAGCCCTCCTTGGGAATACAGCTATAAATGACATTCAAATGATGCTGATAGATGTTAGTGAGCAGGCAGCAGAACGTGTGCGGTCCCGGTGCTGCGCCCAGGCCAGCCCCTTCTTGCTGATAATGTCAGGAGACCTCAGCATCCCGACACTGGCTGCTGACACTGGAGGCATGTGCATGAGATACCACTCTGCCTGCTCTCATCGGCTTGCAGACAAATCCCTGCAGGTTGCAAAGGTTCAAAATCAGATGGTGACTGAGACACATTAATGCTGGAGCTTGCAGAGCTGAAGGAAGAAGTGTTTTTCTTCTTTGGCACAGAATTTGCTCAGTTTATACCCTCAAAGGGTGAAATATGGGAAGGGAAACAGCCTTTCTTCCACCCAGCTCTGCAATGACAGAAGTGTGGTTTTTGGGTGACCTGGGATTGTCTGGTCCAAGGTAGTATGGCCTGTGGTGGTCCAGAAACCACCTCCAGCAGCTCCCTTTGCATCTGTTGTCCTTCCTGGTGTGTGAAACAGGGGAAGAACTGCTCAGATCATAAATCCCCCAGGAACGGAACAGGAGCAGATAGAGTAGGTGGCAAATCTGCTTCTGAGTCTGGAAGGGCTTTTGCGTGTTTTGGCATCTCTTCAGGAGATACCAGGAAAACTCCTCTATCTGGAAGAGGAGAACCTCCCATGAAAACAATCAGCAACCTGTAAGGCTTTGCATTTTATTTTATTTTTAGACCCCTTCTATGCTCCCAAGGTGTAGCTATGCGAACACTCAGCCCTGAAGGCAGGTTTTTACACGACAGCAGCGCTCAGAGGGGATGTTTCTAGTGCGTTGCGGAAGAAATCCGAGGGCACCATAGGTGTAAGGCACACAAAAGCTGTTCTCTTCCCTTCTTCCTTACAGCCAAGAAACTGAAAGGAAAAGGGTCCGGGGCTGTTGATCACATCCCGTCAGGTTTTAGGTCCGAAGGCCGGACCCGGGTGCGGGTTCACACGGCAGAGCGGAGAGAGGGGAGCTCTTGGGTCGCACGGGTCGGGGCGGACCCCTCGGGTCTGCAGCTGGGCTCGGACCGGCGCCGCTCCCTGCAGGAGCCACGCGGGAGGGGACAGAAGCAGCATCTCCCGCGGGAGACCCGCGCAGAAAGGCGCTCCCCGGCGGGGCTGGAGCTGCCCGGCCGCGCTGCCCCAAGCCCGGTCCGCGGGCGGAGGCTCCGGCTCGGCTCGGAGCGATCCGCAGCGGCAGCCAGCGCCTCCAGCCGCCCACTCGCCGCCTCTCCCGGCATCCTTCATCCCCATCCTCCGCTCCTTCCTGCTTCGGCGGTGGAAGCAGCCCCCCGCCGGGGGCCGGGAATGCCCTCCCCTCCTCTCCCTCCCTCCAGCCGCAGCGGGGGAGGGGGGCTGTGATGCTGCAGGGGGATCCCCGGGAGCCGAGCGGGGTCTCCCCTTCCGCCGGCTGCCGGGATCTCCCCGCTCGGCGCCGGCGGCCCCAGCGACAGCTGCTGGGGG
>VXAX01005885.1:879577-917988 GCA_013399835.1 Leptocoma aspasia
CCGGGGCCACCGTTTTGCTTTATCATTCTCGCTGTAAGGCGCTCCGGGGGCTCGCTCGGGCGCCGGCTGTGTGTGGAGCGAGGGTCTGATGCGGGGTGTGCTGCTGAGCGGCTTTATTTCCCTTATGTCGTCGGGTTTTCCAAAAGGAGCAGCTGCTTTTAACTCTGCGTTTCTGTCCTGCCCGTACCTCCACGCTGCATTCCCGAGCCTGTGTGTCTGAGGCAGTGAAAGGGGGATGCCAGAAAGACCGAGCTCTGGAAGGTTTTAAGGCTCGAAGTGCTTCAGGGGAACGCGGCCAGATCAGCTCAACCTGGAGCGTGAGGTTCAACTCGCTGTTACAGACCGCGAGTGAACCGATTCCTTTCGTAGCTGAAAGCGTCAAATGAAAACCATCGGGTTTCGGTCCGATGGGCATCACCCCGCAGTGCATGAAACCCGAGCATTGCAGTGCTGTCAACCAGAAAGTTACACTGACCACAAGTGAACCGAGAGGAAATAAACTCATTTTATGGCCCACAGGTGACAAGTTAAGAGAATGACAACTGATTTGCATTCCTAAAAATTCTGTTGCTTTAAGTTGTCATAAAGAATATTGGAAAGATCATTCTGCAAACATCATAGAATGGAGTTTGCAGAGTCGTATTAAAATAAATATGTGTTTTAGTGTTGTGAATGTGTTTGAAAACCCAGAGGTTTATCAGTGATCACGGTGGTACTGTTTTTCTTTGGCACTATAAGGTGTGCAGAGCTCTATGTGATAGAGGATTTAAGCAGTGATTTTTGAAATTGGTTTATTTGCCAAAGACAAACAAAGCTCTCTAGGCTGCATGGGCTGTGAGCCTGGAGCTGGATCTCAGGAAGTACTGATCATTGGCATAGTCCTTGCACCTGCAAATAAACAGCTTGAATGTAGGGCTGTGATTTTGCCTTCAGGCACATTTTTATTGATGTTTTCAGTGTTTTAGCCCTGAGCAAGGTTTAAAAGGCAACCATCACTGCTAGAGTGCTGCTTGTGTACCACTCATTCATTGCTGCTCCCCTCTTTACAATGTTTATTCATTAAGTACATCTTGGGACTCAGGTCCTGTTTTCCAGCTCGCAATCTGAAACTGTGGAAACTGGATGCTGTGACACTTTTTTGGTTCTTTCACCTCTTTTTGCTACAGGAAGTGGCAAGCAGGGAGTGATAGCACTTGAAGTGTGTTTTGCTGGGAAGGCTCTTTGGTCTGGAGCTTTCTGTTGTGTTCAGTATTGCATAATGCTGCTGGGAAGAGTCACGACTGGACAGAGGGGCACCCCTTTCATCCTGCCTTGGCCAACTCACACACATCAGTCAGGCTTTAGCACACAGCAGAGCATTCCAAGCAGTTTGCACCCCTCTGTGGCAGCTGGGTCAAATCTGTGTCCAGGCTTGTGTCTGGATATAAGCAATAGGACAGTGGATGTGTCTGGAGAGTCTCAGGTGAACTGAGAGATTCACAATTATTTGCAGTGTATTGCAGTATAAGAATTTCCAAGTTACAGCATTCATTTTAGATAACTCTCTAGATGTGTAGTTGACCTTAAGATACTTATGCAATATGGATCACAGCATGGGAAAAAAATCATGACATTTGTAGGGTTTGATCCTTCTTAGGAATGGACCTGACACTGTGTGGTCAACTTCTCTTTGATGACTACTCAGTCCTGCAAAACTGAAATGTCAGTCTGACTCACAAAAGTCAGTAATAGTCTTGTGAAAACCATCAGTGCCAAATTCAATATTAATGAAAATGAAAGAAAACAAAACACTTCTAGAAGCCCTTATCCTTAAAGGAAGTAAAACACACAAGTCTGTCAGCCCAGCATAGACACTCCATCCCTCCCCAGGACATCCAGAGGATCTTGCTGTCCAAGTTGGCCCCACTGAGCTTCTGTTCAGTCTCAGCTCCCTCTGAACTCAGCTGAAGCTGTGGGGTCTTACCTCACTGTAGGATCCAACCCTACGAAAGGAATCTGCTGAGAGTGATGGAAGAGTGTGCTGAGATCTGGCTGTCAGGCTTCAGAGATTGCTCTTGCCACTGGAGAAGGAAGACCTGCTCGAGAGCAGGAGCTGTGGGGAAGCAGCATCTAACTTGATAAGTTAGAGTCTTTATTCTTGCCTTCAAATGAATTGTCTTTTAACCTTTTTTCCTTCTTTAAAGGAGTCTCTCTCATTTGGAGGTGCTGCTGTGACATGGTCTAGTTCCATCCCAGCAGTCTCCCAGAGCTTCTTTTCACACTAGAACAGTTTACACTTTTCCTTGGGAAGGTGAGAGATTGCCAATCTTCCCGTAAAATCTGCAAATTTGATCCTGTTTTAATTTTCAAGGAAAGTCCCATTTATTTTATCTTAATGGCATGTTGATTTGTCTCATCTTCTGAGTAACTTTGCAGCAAGTGCCATGCACCCAAAATTAACCAGTAAGATTGCTGCTGTCAAATACAAATAACTAGAGAATAAACAGCTGAGGGCCAGAAGGGATTTCAGGATGGCTGGATGTGATGAATTCCTTATAGATCCAAGCATTCACAGGTGTTTAACAAAGAGATGATGCAAAGCACTCCAATATTGTGTACATCCCAGGGTTTGGGAGGCAGGTAGCTGCTGATGGAAGAGGGCGGCAACTTTTCAAGACATGCTCAGGGTGTTGTGGGAGGCGCAGGAGGGGGCTTGGACAAGGTCTTTGTGAAATCTTTGGATGTCACAACTTTTGAAAGGGTGGTGCAGATGGGATCTCATTAAATCACACGGGGATGCACATATGGCTGCAGAGGGGTCACAATCCTGTGTGGATGTCACTGCTCTAACGTGCACATAAATGAGGCTCGAGTGCTGCCTCTCGTCAGTGCCCGCCTTAGCTGGCACTGGGTGTTCTGAAATGATTCAGTCTCACAAAGTAATTCAAGGAGAGCTCATAAACTCGGGGATCAGGCCCTGCCAAGCCCTAGGGGCAGAGATGCAGTTGAGAAAGGGAGTAATTCCTGATGGCAATTTTAGCATTCAGCTTTCACTGGCAGTAATTAAGAGAAAGTGTAGTGAGCTACTTCCTTCCCTGTGATTCTTCCTTCTTCATTCTGCACAAGTGAATTTGTCCAAGCCTATCCTTGGGGATTTGGTCCCTAAAGAAGCTGGCTCTCTTTCCTTCGCCATCTGAAAACATTTGTTCTCTGGTAGCTCTACTAGACAAAAGATTTATCTGTCACTCATGATGTTCCCCATTGCTGGGTCACCAGGGTTCATGGCATTTTTGGCAATATGGCAATGTCTTAGTGGTCCTACTTGGTAAGAAAAAAATGTTTTTCCCATGAAAAAATTCATATCTGTAAAGCTAAACTCTAGCAGAACATTTTCAGTATAAAATAAAATAAAATAAAATAACCTAAGATTTTGATATATTTTTGAGATATTTCATTTGGAAATGTCTCTTGGGGGTTGCAGGTCAGGCTACAGCCTATCCCTGTTCTTTTATGAGCTCATGTCACTGTAGGTACAGCTGATGTTCCCATGATGTTCTGTGTCTCCCTTTGTGTTAGGCAGTGCAATATATTGTAGGAAACCCCTGCAATTGTGCCTTGTAGGATGTGTGCTGTGGCCAGGGAGACAGACTCAAGACCTGTCCGCCTCCACAAACCATCCAAATGCTTTAGTTATGCACAGAAGCATTAATGAGTAGAATGAAAAATTGAAACAAGTAAGATTTTTGTTTTTCCAGTGTTGTTTTTAGTTGTAAGCACAAAATATTTGGTGCATAAAGGACAGAGTCCAGACAGGTAACATAATACAGATTGTTTGGAATTGCAATTTGTGGAAGATTTTTAACCTGACTTAAAGAGAGGATAAAGGAGAGGTAACTAGGAGATATTCTCATTTTCATATCATCTTCTGAGACAACTACAGCCTTTACTTTCACGGAAAAATAAGACTAGGAAAGGTTTGGGATTAGATATTTCTTTTTGGGGAAGTGTGCAATACTACCTGCACTCTGCTGGTGTAGATCACCATGATGTACCTGGTGATGCAAGGGGGAAGCCATGGGGAACATTAGAGAACCCTTCTCTGTTTGCCATGCAGTCTTCTTTCAGTACTGCTTAATACCTGGAATAAAAAGAGGAGGCAGAGTCATGTGATCTATCAAATCAGCAGCGTTTCTGGGAAGCACCAGCAAGCACCTCTTGCATGACTGATTGTAGGTGGGTTGTTTGCAGGAAAGAGTGTCATGGGATTTGGGGAGCAGGTTGAAGGTCTGGAGGCTTTCCATTATTTTCCTCTTTGCCCTTCAGGAGATGCTCCATAAGATGTGCTCACACCCCAGTCTCTGTGAGCCATCTGGAGGGAGATGGGAGAAGGTTTGGGGTAAAAAGAGGGGCAACTATGAATCCTTTCTTGGCTTTTTTGGCATGGACTTGTGTCTAAGTGAGTCCCTAGAGCAGCAGAGCGGGTCCATTAGCGAGTGCCCTTTGCTTGTGTGTGTGCCAATATGAGTTCTGCTTTAATTATTTATGCTAATTCATCATAATGCATGGATAAATATTCTGCAGTATACTTTGTAAAAACTAATGAAGTCTTAGTCATTGGAGACCTTACCACACACCTCTGCTCTTGCAGCCCCACCGAGGCTTGCAGAGCTGCCCTGGGATTGCGTGTGGCTTGGGGGGAGATGCGACTGTAGCTCAGCTTCTGGGATCAGCTGGCATGACAGAAGGAAGCTGGAATTTGCTGGGGGGAATGAGAAGGGGCAGCACAGCCTGGGGAAGTCACTGCCTGGGTAATGAGTGGCTGGTGACCCCCAGCTGCAGCTCTGGAGTCCCTTCAGCAGCTCACAGGTGCCAAATGCTTGTTTAAGCATCCAAACTTCCTTTGAAATTATGGACCAGGCCCTTTGGTGGGAACAAGTGTTCACCTGCAGCCTCAAATCTTTGTGTTTGGGCATCAGTGCTGCGAGCAAGACCCACTCCACAGTGGCTACCCCCAGGCTGGGCTGGTTTGCCCTGCACTCCACATTGCCATGACTGCGCTGCCACTTGCCAAGTTTTGGTGTTGCCGTGGCTCGTGGGAGCTGCAGGCACAGGGCTGCACGGTGTGCAGGGTGTGCCTCAGTGTCCCCCAGGCCCCTGGGGCTGCAGTCCCCTGAGCACCCTGCTGCAAGTTCACTCCCCAGCTCAAACCAGTCTCATCTGGTTGGCACTGGGATCCATGGTGGCCAGCGATGCCCGCGGGAGGGCCCGGCGTGTGGGGGGCAAGCAGCACTGCCAGTGCCAGCAAACACTCAGCAGCTGTGCTGCCAGCTCAGCCAAGGAATAGCCCCTCAAACAGAAGTCATAGTCCCTGGTGTTAGGTCTGTAAAACTGAACAGTCCCAAATTTAATCAGTTTGACAAGCAGTGATATAGCAAAGGCACTGCAGCACCCAGCAAATCACGTTTTTCTTCTCTTTTGAGAGACTTGGTGTGAGGAGCAGCAGCATCTCAGGGCCACCCCCTGCAGACACTGTCAGTGGGAAAGCCCAGGACTAGATTTATCTCAGTATTTCCAGCCTGGACTCTGGTCAGAGGTATCACTCTTCATAAAAGCTATCCCAACATCTTCACATGCCTCTGTTTGTTCTTTGCTGCAAACAATGGATCGTGATAGGGCACAGCAGGGTCTGTGCTCTTCTGGGGCAGCTGCTGGGTGAAGAGGACACCTGAACTTTACTTCTTGTTTTAATCTGAAAGAGAGATTAGGGAAATGGTACAAAAATGAGCAGGGAGAGGCTTTCTGTGCTTGTTTTGCTCATTTTGCTGTAAAATATAGGAACACTCAAATTTAATGGAAATAAATAGTAACTAAAGACTATGTGTCTTAACAGCTGGATTAAAAAAAATACATACATATACTGCCAGTCATTGTGTGCTTTTGTAAGCAGGTGAACATGAAGGTGCCCCAGCCGTTCCTACTTCTCCCAAAGATCACCCCAGAATCCACTCAACCAGCACTTTTTTTTTTATAGTCCTTGTCTTCAAATATCACTTGATTGAATAATTTTTATTTATAGCTTACCCAACATACAAACCTGTGCACGTATGTAGAACATAATTCTGTATCCCTTGATTGTCAAAAAGTTCTTTGTGGCATTGAGATGCATGTGGAAGGTCAGACAATGGCGTGCATATCCAAGGACAGGGTCTGAACTTGAGGGATTTGATTTAATAGCTGGAAGAAACTTTCTGATCAAAATTGATCAAGTGAGTATTAACATAATTTATAGGTTGTTTACAAACATAAAAGACTGGTGACCTTAGACACAGCCAGGTGGCTGGGTACTACCATGATCAGCCTTGCATGGTATAAATAAACTATAATGTTTATTCTTGTATTTAATAACATTATATTCCCTTTTTGTATTTAAGAATGCCATACTCTCTTGTGCATGAAACTTTACAGAAAGAATGGAGCCATGTGTCTGCTATTGCTTCTGGCAGATACTGTATTAAATGGGATAACTTAAATATTAATGGCTTTGCAGGGAATAAGCTCCACAAGAGCTGTTAAGTGTATGCTGTGTTCTGTCTTAGGATGGTAGCTGGGAAACAGCATTTTCTATGGAGAGAGGGACATGCCCCAGGATATTTAGGTTTTGGTAACCTACTGGGAAAAAGGCACTTTTAGAGAACTTCCAGTCTGGAAATCTGTAAATTGCCTTCCCTAGTCTTAAGTGAGCAAATTACATAAACATGTGTTTAACTTGGAGCAAGTAAAAGGTCCCACTGAAGTCAGGAGGAACCTATCCCAGGTGACACTGAGCTAATCCAAAGCAGAAGAGTGTGACTGGGATTTGGTGGAAAGCAGAATGAGGTATCATCCTCTTCCTCTGTACAACCAGCTCATTGTTCTACTCAGGCCTGGTAGGATCCTTCTAAGCTCAGGTTCTTCACAGGATCCATCACACATCTTCAGCCTTTCCATAGCTTAATAACCACCTCTGGCTGATGTCACCAGGATAGCACCTAGTCCTCCTTAGTGGTGCAAACCATGCAGAAGTGAAGGTGTAATATCTCTGACTCTGCTAAATCTCAGTCTGGAGAGATGCTGAGACCCTGACATGAAATATATCTGGTGTCTCTTGGGATGGCTTTTGCTCTCACTCCCCTCTCTCTTGTGATTAATCTTGTCAAAGATTTTCCCACTTTAATTCTTCTCAGTTGCTGGTGCATGGTGGTGGAGCTGCAGAGATCCATTGTATGGCAGGGACAGAGGAGGAACCCTCATCCTCTCTGGGTTGCTGTTCTCTCTTACTTCCTTTGACTTTCCACACTTTATTTCATTTCATGGATACTTGGATCTTCCTTGTTCCTCTCTTTTCAGAGCTGTGGCTGAGAGCTGCATGAATGTGCTTTGCAGGTTTGTGATTGTCCTGTTGACTCTCCAGTGGTGCTTTTTTAAAATCTCAAGTGCTTTTATATTTACTTTATTCTGTCCTCACTAGTGTTTTGATCACCTTCTAGACTAGTACCTCACAATTTTGCTAACATTCAATTTAGTTCCTTTTCTAGATCATTGAGGAAACACTTAGTAAGGCCAGAACTAACAAACACCATTCAGCATTTCACTAAATAATGACTTCCCTGCTTCCTAGTTAATACAATGTAATTTGTTAGGGCTTTATTTATAACTCTGGATCCAGTTTTTAATGTCATATAGTTTCTCCCACTCATCTGAATTAATACTAAACCAAAGATTCTATGAGATATTGCACCTGTGTCAAAACTGCAAATATTTCCTCATTTATTTTTGTTCAAACCTGAGTTTCAGGCTATGTTTATCTATTTAGTTCTGTGATGTGCTTTTAGTTGTTATCTCTCCATCTCAGGTTTTTCATGCTTTTGACATGGTGTGTATCTCAAACAACAAAATAATTAATTGCTCCTGGTGCCATCCACCACTGGAGTAGAGATAAAGCAATGCTGAAAGCTTAAATACCCCAAACCATCCAGGTCCTGGTTATTCTATGTTTTATAGAAGCCCATGGAGTTGGGCTATACCTAACTTTAGGTCAACAACAGAGATGTTAAACTTAAACCAGAAGACTCTTTACAGGACATTCCCCACTGGCTGTAAATTCAGAGTGTAAAATGTTCTGCTTTCAGTGGAGATGGAGGAGAAGCAAGTGCAGCTGTTGAGGGACTGATAGTGAGATCCCCAAAGCTCCTGGTGGGGAGCTGCCCACCAGTTCTCAGCAGTGCAGCATCACCTCTGCTTATCTTTGCACCCCTCATGCCTCTCCATCCAGGCTCAGAGTGTTTATGAGGAGGGATTACACCCTGAGGAGGGAATGTCAAGAGCAGGTGATTGAAATTGCAGGGGAATTAGTTTAGGAAGGTAATTACACAAACTGGAATTTGCTCTTCTACCTTTGCTAACACTGTTGCTCCTGTGAGATGTGCTGGGAGAATTTCAATGTGCACAGCTGAGGCTCCCTGATCACACCTCAGACACTTCTGTGCCTGGCACCAGATGCAGCCCAGGACCAGCCTTGCTCTGCAGCTGTGACAGCAGCTTTGCTCATGCCCAGAGCAGTCATTAGCCACGTCTTGGCTGATTGTCAAAGCTGTGCCAGGGGTGTTCCCAAGCAGTGACACACACTGACTGGTAGCAGAACATGCTGGGGGGTGGTGGTTTTGTTCTGAGGTGACTGAGTGACTGAGCACAGATCAGGTGCTGCCACAGACCTGGGACCACTCCCAGTAGGAGTCTGAGGAGTCTCCCTGCTCTGGAGGCAAGTGAGGTCAGTGATGTGGACACTGGTGGTGCCAGCTGGCCTCAGGGACAGAGAGCTGCGATGAGCATCTTTGGGATAATAGAACAGACATAATTCCTATATGTGAGATCTTACCACTTTGAGGTTATCCTCCTGGGTCCATGCAAAAAGCTACTTTTGGGATAGAATGTTAGAATAATTTAAGTTGGAAGAGACCTTTGAAGGTCTAGTCTAACCCTGCTGCTGTGGGCAGGAACACCCTCAGTTTCAGCAGGTTGCTCAAAGCCCCATCCAACCTGGCCTTGAATGTTTCTGGGGATGGGGCATCCACCACCTCTCTGGGCAACCTGTGCCAGTGTTTTATCACCCTCATTGTAAAAAAATTCTTTGTTACATTTAGTCTAAGTTGATGCTCTTATTTTCAAACCATTAACCCGGGATAAGACCTTTCACTTAGACAAAGGCACAAGAAATCCTACCCCACTGAAAAAATACATGTTTCACCCTAGATATGTGATCAATAACATATTTTGCATTCTACATCTTTTCTCCTTCCTGTTCATGGGACTTTGCCACGGTTTTTGCCTTTTCTGTTTCAACACTGCTTGTGCTGATCAAACTCCCATGGAGGTTTCAACACTTCACCCCCACATCTTGGCATGTTAACAAAAAAAATACATTTTAGTGATAGAAATCCGGGAGGAAGAGCCCACTGATCAGTCATTACCAAACTTCTTGTGTAAAATGTGAAGATATTCCTAGTTGTGTGGCTGCTGATATTTGGGTATTTCTCCTGCCTGTGTCTCACTCATTATTGTAGATGTTGCTCCATTACCTTGTCAGGTCCTGGGTGCAGAGATGGGATCTGGCAGAGCCTGGCTCATGACAGTTCCTGCTCTCAGAATATGGTGCTATCACATAGTACAGTGTCAAATACACTACCCTCTTCAGTGTTAAATTACTTCCACAAGCTGCATTTCCTTGCTCTTCCTCAGGTCTTGAGTGTCAGTCTTTCCACAATGGGATCCATCCATCCAGCACATTATCTGAGGTAGCTGTCTGGAATTCCTTTATAGCTGCTAAAGAAAAACAGGAAATGGACTTTCTGGAGAGCAATTAATCTCATTCTAAAGACAATTTTAAAATGGGTGAGATTAATCACATCTTGCAGCACTTGAAACTCTTCCCTGACTACAAAGGAGACCTCATGGAACTAATTTAAATTTAGGTATTTGCACTGAAAACACCTGAAGAATGGGAAACTTTCTGCCTGACCTGAGGGGCAAGGATCAAAGCCACATTCAGACAGCTAAATGTAGATATATTCATGTATGGTTCTGTGTGTGCAGTAGGTATTTAGCTTCTTTGTATATTCAGTGGAGATTTAGTCAATACAATCAATAGATTTTAGGGTAGAATTCATCCAACCAGATGTGAGGGTCTGCTTTACATGGAGATAAATCACAGCTTCGGCTCCACTGAGCAACTCTCCCTTGTCTATAGCAGGAGCTGATTTTGGTAAATGTCTGCAGTAAAAGCCACTTTCAGACAAATGAGTTGTACCTCCAAAGGCAAAAGGAATATGATTCTTATTATTACATAGAATTTTATTAGTATTAGACTCAATTCTAATTCTCTTTCCTCAAGAGCTTTATATATGTTGCTACTTAGTATCCTATCCTATGACAAGCCTACAGTCATCCTTGACATTATGCCAAAGAAAATAACATTACAGTAATTTTAAGGTCTTTCTCTAGTTGGGTCTCTTGAGTTTAACTTTCTGCCTTCCTTTTGTTCTCTGTATTGCCTTGGGCTTTATCTCCCTGAGCTCTCACATAAATATGCTTTTGATTTCTGATGGTAATTGCAGTTGATCTTGAGGTCACATTCAAACCCAGACCTGTTGTACTGGGCTTCAAATCTAAGGCTGTGATTGACTCTGTTTTCCCTTTGTCTTTTACCTGGGCACAGGAGCTACTGTGCTGGGAGTTTGCCAGCATCAGTCGTCCTTCTTCCTATTCCTGAATTTCTGTCCATTTGCGTTGGTCGTCTTGACTACATCACTCAAAATTACCTCCCAAAATCAATGAACAGGCATCACTGTTTTCTAGGTGTCTTTTAGGGATCACAAAACATTTTGAGGGTGTCTTGAACATTGTCCTTTTAAAGCCTGTAATAAGCGTAGAAGGTCAATTTGAATGACCTGGTGTGAATGAGGGTGATCATGAGGTCATTTGTAGGCCCAGACAGTTTTTTAAGTGCTGCAGTTTTCTATATAAAATTGGAGACTTTGCAGAGATGTAAGCACCACTCAGTATTTTCAAGGGCATGCTCACTTTCATACACCAGCTGAAGCAGGAAACCAGCATAATTTAATCTAATGCTGAAAATCATTGGAAAACTATATGAAATCTGGATGCATGCAAATGCCTGACATAAAGAAATGTATTTGGGTGGTGGTGTATTCCTTTAACAGCTGCTAGTTTGTGTTTTGCTTGTTTTTGCAGAAATACTGAGCCAGCAACCTCCTTTAGTCATGTCAGTGCAAATGTAGAGTAAATCTATTACAGTCAGAGGAACAATTGGATTTGGCTGCTGCACCACAAGCTTGTCCTGGACCCAATACAAAATCTTTTTATCTTTATGGATATTCTGCTAGTACCAAAGGCCAGGATCAAGGTCTTGCACACAACACACTTGTCCTCCCAGTAGTGTAAGACAGCTTGAGGAGTGAGGTAAATAAGAGAGATGGAGATCCAGAATACCAGAATACCAAGTGAGCACCCACCTATCCCAGAGCTGCCAGTATTCACACCGTGGTGGTCACGGCCTGTTTCTGTCCTGTTGGGAGCTGTTTATTCAAACATGGAGGTTTTCCTTCCCTCCTTGCTCCTCAAAGATGGGAGAGAATTTTTTCCTCCCTCATAAATTGGATAAGAAATCCAGTGCAGATAAGCTGGGGAAGTTGTGCAAGTGAAGGGTTGTCTTCCTCCACATTTCTTGGTGTAGGTCATGTCTGATATTGGGGCTATAGGAGGAAGTTGACAACTGCAACCATAAAACCATTTAATTTGGAAGGTTTTAGAGGTCTCCATCCAGTCTGCAGAGCAAGGTTAACATCAAACTCAAATCAGGTTGCTTGGGGCTGTATCCAGTTGAGTTTTGCGCACCTCCAAGATTTGGACTCCATTATATTGCAGGGAATAATAAATTTGGTTGCTTTTCGCAGAATATGTTGTTTAATGTGTTTCACATAATGTGCAGACTTCTGGGCCCAGAGTCATGGAGAGTTTTCTTCCTCCCCAGTCCATTTAATCCTCAGTGTGCACAGACAGAAGTGAGGTGTAACATCTAGACACAGATGCTGGGCAGGTCAGCCCACTGCAGAGCAAACAATGTTCATATTTAGCTACAAAGGAAGTTGTGTGTCTCTAGGCTAACCCAAACCAGTGTTGTCTGTGTTTGGAGTACTGACACTGGGAAATGCTACGTATGGTTTTCATTAATCAGTAGGGTTCATTGAAGATAGGAAGTCTTTCCCAATTACTTTTTTTTTCTTTAACAGATGTTGTAATTTGCTAGAATCATTCAGTCTCAATTCTACAACTCCTTCTCACTTTCCCATCTCTTTCTCCCTGTCCCTCATCCAGCTTCCCTCTTTTCCTTGGTGGCATTCATCACCTCACTACTGAAGAACAGCACCAGCCACTGGATCCTCCAGCTCTGCTTTTCCTCCATTACGTGACTGGGACAGCAGAGTTGAGTCTGATTTAAAATCCCTCGACCTAAGTGCTGATGGCAGATTGATGAAGCTGACATGTCAAGTTGTCTCTTACTCGTATATAGCTGTATTTTCTTTTTTGATCTTTTCTACCCCTCTTTTTATAACTTACTGGATTTTGACATTGGGTTCATCTATGTCAGGGTTAAAACTGTGCCTCCATTCCCCCAGAGTACAGACTCATCAAGAATTCCTTTATCCATATGGAGCAAGGTAGCTTAGGTGCAAGAATTATCTCTGAATCACCTTGTGATGGGAATATGGCATCCAGGGGTAAGGTCCTTCCAGTGGGCAACCTGTGACTTTGGGCAAGGCTTTTTGAGTCCCTACACAAACAAATCCTTGTAGGAGAAGCTCACAGAGCTGCTGAGATCCAGGCCCACACACCTGTGAGTCACAGTTCCTGATCACTCTTTGCCCAGGGGTGGTGATGGTGTTGGGAAAGTGATTTATTGATGACCAGTGGAGGCAACAGCTTCCTTGTGGTGACTCAGCTGTTCTCTCAAGAAAGAAGGAATAAGAAGTGGAGGTGGACACCCATTTATCTTCCCAGAAAGGATACAAATGGAACTAACATCTGTCCCTGGTCTCAGTGGTAGGAGGAAGTGGTTTAGGAGCTCAGCATAATCCATGGCCTGCACGTTACTTCATGCACAGCTGATACCACAGCTGCAGCTGCTGCTCCCAGAGTCAAGATGAGAAAACCATGTCCTGTTTTGCAGCTCCATTTGCTGCCAGTGTTGATAACCAAGAAATTAAAGATGAGAACTCTTGGTGTGACAATAAATGGACAGCACTTTCTGTAGCAATTGAGCACATAGCCTGAGTCACCACGTTCCTCAGCAAATGGGATGAGAAAGAACATTGCTCCCAGAGACCAAAGAAGGACGTAATCACCTCCAAAGTAACATTTTGTTGGACACCATAGGGAAAATCTGCTGTTATAGAATAATACTGTATAGTTTTCTGGAAACAGGAACCCTAAAGAAAACATCATTAGGAGGAGTGAAGAAAAGAGGTTTTGAGCAGATGGAAATCTGTCTTCATTGGCAATGCTTGTTTTCACTTACTCCAGCATGAGTTAATTTCCCAGCAACTTGAAGTAGATAATGTGTTTATTAGCATTAATCTGAGATTTCCATCAGTGTTTGTTCCAGGCTATGGAGACAGAGTTTCTGTTTTACCAGAGGGCTTTTTAATTGCATAAATGATTATATAGTATGATTGGAAGGTGATGCAAGATAAATTCAGGCTATACATAAGGTCTAATAGCAGATCAGATATCTGCTGAAAGAATTAGCACAAGAAAGTATCAATTTTCCACTTGTCATTTTTAAACCAAACTTGGAGAATTTTCTAGAAGACAGCTGTAGACTGTATCTTAGCTGCAAAATATGAGCTAAATCAATGATTTTGTATATTCTTGGCTGGTGATTAAGCAGGACTGCAAGATATAGCCAGGAATGTTGGGTTTGGGGGTTGTTGTTTTCTTGGTGGTTTTTTTCCTGGTTGGTGTTTTTTTTTTTTTTTTTTTTAATTTAGCAACAGATAAGCAAATGAGCAATTAATTAACTCAGAAAAAGGAGATTTACTTGCATCCTAACTGTATTGTTAACATCATAATGTAGCATAACACAAGTAGTAGCAGTTACAGTAATTTTGCTGGGATGTTTAAGATGGAATGTAGGTGTCTGGTGTCTGTCCTGTAAATGTCTAAATGTGTAATTTTAATCTCCTCAGGTGCTGGTATAAACCATGGCTACAGGAGCATTGCTGACCTTGAGCTCATCCTGAAGTAAATGAGACAGGGATTTATCACACCCCGATTAACAGTGATTGTGCCAAGTAAATAGGCAACCCTTGACTGTAAGAGGAACTGCAATACATGGCTTAGATGTAGAAATCTCCATTGCAAACACTGAGGTGACTCTCATCCTAATCACTTTGTGGAAGGCCTTGTGGGGATAATAACTTTGTGAAGTGCTCTGGACACGAGAATAAAACAAGCCAACCTTTTTGGCCTTGAGATGACTGTGCCAAATGCTAAAATCCCATGCAGTCTGAAGTCTCAAAGCATGTAAATGCATGAACCAAGATCACCAGCTTTCTGCAATGCTGGATTCTGATTCAGTCTTGTACCTAAATCTTCTTGTGATGGCCTTTAGGCTCACCTTATGGTCACCTTATGGTCCATCACCTTTGCTGATGTCCCTGTGGTTCCATGTGCATTCAGAAGGTAAATCTCACTTAACAGGTTTGCAGAACTGGGCTCAGAAATTGTTGCTGGTCTTTCTGGTCAATGTAGTCCCTACACTGTTGGCCAAATAATGATTGCCAGAATGTGGTGTTTTGGTTTTATTTTTTTTTCTTATTGAAAAGGGCTCTAAGTCAATGTTATTGTATTCAGAACACAAACAGCTGGCTGTATCTCTTCAGTTATTTTAAAAAGCAATTGCAATATGTTAATTTCTTTAGCTGTCAGCTCTCTTGAAGAGTGGGATGTAAGTTTTAGGTGTCCATGCAGTCTCTTTGCCACTGATCCTGTAAGGAGAACAGATGGACCTGTCTGATGTCTGCCTTGTCCAGAGGGAAAAAATAATGATTTTCAGCCCACTTGGTTAAAAAAAAAAAAAAAAAAAGGGNNNNAGAGGGAAAAAAAAAAGTTTTTTAGCCCCCCTGGTTAAAAAAAAAAAAAAAAAAAGGCAGAGCAAAAATAAGCAATAAAGCCCATGTTTTTTCAGGGTGAGGTAAGACAGAACACAGCAATAGCTCAGGGAAGAAGCCACTGAAAACAGTTCCAGTGATGGTGATAAAACAGCAGCTGAGCTGCAGAAGGAGGCAAGGGAGATGTTGGAAACAAACTTGCAAAAATGAGAAGAAAGAGGAATAACCTACATTGTGAGATGTAAAAGAAGGAGGAGGGGAAATAAGTCTACTGTTGTAGGTCAACATGTGAGAAGCACTTAATGAAGGTGCTGCTTGTATAGAGAAAACAACTTAATTGCCTGCCTGGTGCTTTGGTGGCTGTTTCAGACAAGTTGTCTATTTTCATCTAATTGCAAAGTGTCTGCAGTGTGAAACCTGATGTTGCTGTTGGTCTACAAGAAGACCCTGTGTGCTCTGGGTGTGCTGAGGACAAGCCCAAGACCTGGTGAGTAGTGAGGAGTCTTGCCCAGGTAGTGGAGGAAACCTGAACTATTCCTGCTCTGCAGAGAGCCAGGGGCTGTGATTTCTGAGGTGCATCCATTGTCTTTGCACAGGTCATGGTTGTCATCTGCTCTTGAGAGCGCAGAGCTGTGAGTTACATCCTGACACCCAAAGAGAAGGAGATTGAAGCTTTGTTTGTTATTCCAGTGCAGAGCTGAGCCCTCAGAGCTGAAATCCTAGGATAGTGTGCTTTGTGGTGATTTGGGGCTGTCCTGAACAGGGAGCCTCCCTCTCTCCCCTACATGCCCATGGGTCAGCCCCAAACCCGAAGGACGTCTAAAGAATAGAGATGCACCAAAGAAGCTGCATCTTCTAGGCATGTTAAATATAAGATAAAAGAGGAATAGCTTAGAATCAGAGTCATTAAGGTTGGAAAAGACCTTCAAGGTCATCATTCATTGGCTAAATACTTCCATGCCCATTAAACCATATTGTGAAGGGCTACAACTATGTATTTTTGAACATTTTGCTGGATGGTGATTCCACTATTTCATTCTCAAAACTAAACTTCATTCTCAAACCTGAGATTTCACAGGACTGGGAGAAGCACATAATGAGGTGATGATTTCAGCTGTTCTCTGTTCTCATGGCCTGACCACACTTCTCTTCAATAAGTTTCAGTTTCTTTACTTCTGTATCTCATAAAATGTCCTACCCTGTAACAAGGTATCAAGGTGCAAGACCTTTTGTAATTCTCTGTTATTGTTTTTATATAATTTACAGTATGTTCCCTGCAGATTGGTGGTTGGTTGTTGGTGATTTTTTTGTTTGGTTTGGTTTGGTTTTGGTTTGGGTTTTTTTTATTTATTTTATTTTAAGCTGAGGCAGAGGAAAGTCACTGGCCTCTCTATGAGTGAGCAAATCTACCATAAAATCAGAGTTTTAATCTGAGATTAATTTTTATGTCATGGCACCCTTTTTAAGCCCCCAAATCATTTTTGGTAGGAAAAGGTTATGTCTAACATACCTATGAATGTCTGTTTGAAATAGTGCAGTACCACACAGTCACTGCAGCCCCTATTCCTGTTTGGATGTAGCAAATGCTTTCTTTACTAACTCAGAAATTATTTGTAGTGTATTTATATGTACTATAGAAGCACCTTCAGGGACAAGCAAAGATGAAAGCCCTTTGGGCTGTGCATCCTTGTACTCCCAGAGTATCCCAGACTTCTTCCAGCACTTCTAGGTCCCACCACAGTGCTTCCATAAAATCTCCAGCCTTCTCCTGAGAAGCTGATGAGGTGTGGACACACCTGCCCTCCTCAGAGAGATGCTGTTCACCCTGCCCAGCCATCCCTTGGGCTCTGCACTGATCAGACAGAGCAAAGAGGATCCTTGTCCCAAGCTGGGGCTGGGTTTGTACATAAAAAGACACAGAAAATAACTGTGATTACCAGCTGGAGCAAGTGTAATTTAACAAGAAAGCGGTTGTGCTTACTGTAAGAATTAGTAGTCTCAGTGCTTCAGTATTATTATTAGTGTTGTGCATGTATGGCACAGAGACAGACCTCCTGCAAGGGAAGACTGGAAGGAGCATAGTGCTGGATTTTCTTGTTCCCACAGACTGCTCCTTCCTTGCTCAAGGGACAGAGAATGAAAAGGACAGTGTGAAAAAAGTGGGCCAGTAAATAGGAGAAGATGGTATTTCTGGTGGAAAAGAGAGTGGTGTCAGTCCAGAAGCAGCAATGGTTCAATATTAATAAATGTTCTTTGATAATTTGGGATTAAGCCCTTCATGGTTGTTTTGGGAAGACATTGGGAGTTAAAGGTCAGGGATCACTTGACAGACTGTCCCCTCTAACTGGCCTTTAAATGCTGTTCAAAATACATCTGCAAGGCTGACATCCTCACTGGCAGTGTCTTCACTTATGCCACAGATTAAATTACTTTCTTAAGGCACCTCTGCTTTGTCACTGTTCCTGAGAGGGTGTCACTGCTCCTGAGCTGGGGCTCAGTGAGAGTTCAAGTTGTGGGCACACAAACTGTTGTTAATCCTGCTATTTTTCCTCCTGGGGGAGAAGACAAACCAGCTAAAGGCTGTCATGTTTCAGGGCTAATTCAGCTTCTTTTATATAAATTCAGCTCACCATGGATGAAGGAGCTACCGACTTTGGGACCTGGGGACTGTTCTGCTCATAGTGCTGAAGAGACAGGAGTAAAAATTTGATGACATTAATTAAAGATCACATATTGTTCTACGGCTGGTGTGTCACACATGGTCAGTCTACCAGCTGCACTCATATGCAGCTGGCTGCTCATACACAGCTTGTGATGGGGTGGGATATTTTTGACTAATACTCCTCTTTGCTGACGGTGGTTGGGTTTGTGTTTCTGGAGGTCCCATCCATTTTATTCTCAAACCATGTTTTTCAGTCACATCTCACTCAGATTCATATACAATTCTGGTAGATTAGGTAGATTTATTTGATTCATTTAACCTGAAATCTGTAGTTCTGTCTCATTTTCCTTGGCCTATTGACACTGGGAGACTGGAGGGTTTAAAAATGCAGCCTGTGTGCATCCTCTGCCCCCACCTGTGGTCTGTGTCATCTCTGCCCTTCCTGCAGTGACCCATCACTGATGGAAATGCAGAGGATTTAGGGAAGCAATCAAAAATAGAGAATCATATAACACTGAGGCTTTCTTCCTTTTCTGGGCCACCCTGAGCTGTTCAGTTATAGCATTTCATGGCAGTTGCTGCTGCATTTTGGAGATGTATGGGCTAAATCTGATGCACAAACCTCGAGGTGGGTTGTGATCCTTCAGCTGGCAAGTGCTCATGAATGTTGTTTTTATTGTTGAATTATGCAGACAGGCTGAGGTTGGCTTTGTTTCTGGCAACTCTGGAAAGCAAAGCCTGTTTTCGTGTCTCTGGATCCCATATGTGGTGCTGCTGAAAGCAGGGAATGGAGGCAGAGTTGGCACAGGTTCTGGATGCTACTGGCCTGTCCAGCTCTCCCAGTCTGCATTGTCTCAGCAAGTGGGTTTGGCTGCACGGTGTCTGGTTTAACTGGGGAGGAAAGCCACTGTGAGGAGAGAAGGGCTGGAAGGGCTGGAAAGGGAAATGAGGTTTGTCACACTAGAGCACAACAAGAACACACAGACACTGCTGTTTCTTCAGGTAGGGAAAAAGAAATGGTTTTATTTACACATAGTGTTTATATGGAGTTTTAAGAGTGACTGTGGATTAGAAGATGAGGTTACCACTTCTCTAACTACACTAGTCAATGAAAAGTCTATCAAACCTTCTCCGCTCAGGAGAAAGGAATAAAGAACAAAAAAACAGTTAACAAAACATGTGTTGTGTTTACATAAAACAGCGTGAGAAACTCTAATACAAAAATAAAACCATCAGAAAACTAAAAAATTAAAACAACAAAGGTTTTGTCATTTGATGCTCAAAACTTGTTACAGTGAGATGACACAGATAACTGCAGCTTGGGGGGTCAGAGGCTGAACTTTGCTAATTTTTCAGTTATTAGGGAAGGCAGAGCAAGCAAGGAAAATGGAAGGCCTGTTCATGGGAAGTAGGACTTAAAATATTTGTATGGCAGCAGCAGCAAGAACCTGGTTATGGTCTGTGATCTCACTGAAAATGCAGATAAAAAACAGGTCCTTGCTCAAAGACATTACAATTTTAGTGTAATAGGGGTATTTGCAGGTGGATCCAGAAGAAGAGAGGTGAAACAAGAAGCATTAGCAGTACTCACAGTTTGCCCTCAGTATAAACTGTTAATGATGTTGTATATACTACAGGAACAGCTTATTTGAAGAAAAGCTATTAGAAAAGTCAGCAAGGCAGCTTCACGCATCTTTGCCTCTTCCAGCTTATGCCTGAGCAGCTAATAGATTTGAGGTGAGTGCAATAAAGATCTGACACATGATCAATAAGGGCTGGCACAGATCTGTGAGGAACTGCTATTCCCAGCAGGAGGCAAGGGAAAGCACAGCAGGAACCATGACTCAGGGCTAAGTTGCTCTGTCAAGGTGGTCTTGTAGTGCTTGGGCTGTGCTCTGGCACCAGGGCTGAAGCCCGACCCTCAGTGGTAAAGCTTTCCTCAGGACAATGTGCTGTGATTTATAAAACATGGTGGGTGCTCCCAGTGGAGCTCCTCTGCTCCACATCAGGTCCTCAGCCTTAGCTGGAAATACCAGGAGATAGATCCTGGATGAAACTTGTGGGGTCCAAAGGGCTTCCTTCAATAGCAAACAAATGGGCAGTTTCTGCTGGAAGCTGTTTGTGGTGTCTCAGGAAAAAAAAACTATGAGCCTCATTAGCTCTCTCAATTCAACTGCAGAAGGATTTTCCAGAAGGATCCTTTTCTTGTATGTAAATACATTGGAGGTTATCCCTGACAACAGGAAAGAAAAATGAGCGAGCAGCTCTGAATATTGTGCTGGAGGCTCTCAGAGAAACAGTGTGACTTCAATGTAGCATAAGCTGAGCTGAAAGTTGGCTGAATATTTTGGTGAAGATGAAGTGAACTAAAAGATAAACTGGCTGAAGTGAGGCCTGTAGTAGATAAATGCCAAAAATACGTTTCTGGCAAAGGCATAAGACATTATGCCTACCTTTATAATTCAGTTTTGTGTCCTTTGGCGCTGTAGCCTGAATACTCCAGGGAGGAGCAGAGGTGGGAAATCAGAATTATAACTGTGCAACTAATTTTAGAAATGCCGCTATGGCACATCACTGCTCACTGATTTATTTAAATCTCTGGCTAGAAAATTACTGGTTGTGGAAGAATGAGCTTATTCTGGAGACAACAATTGGAAAACATTAAAAATGAGACGGACAAAATGTCTTTTGGATTTCCGTCATTTCTCATAGTAGTCAGCTACTAAAAACCCAAACAGCTTCCTTCAAAAAACTCCAAAATATTTCCAAGGCACAGACAGCTTTTATGCTACAATTCTGAGTTGGAGAACTGAAGAGGTACCAGAAGAAGCTGCTCAGTGTTTACATATGACTTTAACTTGGAAATGTAACCATTTTAAATGTCACCATTGATTTCATAAATGACTCTATTGATGTTGAACAAAGTGGCCAGATAATACACATATTATAAACAAGAAAATCTCTGTTTTTTTCTCCATTTTGGTGTTTTAAGACAATGTCACTAAAGCAGCCATTATCTTCCATTACCTTAAACAAGCTGTTGGTAGGATTTTCCAGGATTATAGTTCAATGCTGATATCTTTCAAAGGACTATCAGTTACTATCAAACTTATCTCCTGGTGTGCAATGCACTTGTACAGGCACTGGCACTGATAGCAGCAGGGGCACTCCTGTAAACTCACAGACCTGCAAGGCACAGGCTCAGCCCTTCACAGCTCAAATGGGGAAGTGTTTCCAAGTTGTGGCTGTTCATATTTTTGCATTCCAGTCACCTCCCAGGCCCCTCTCTGGCTGTGCAGGGCAGGGAGATGTGATGGCTGAGCCAAAGCAGGGACCCGGTCCCCCTCAGAGGTGCCACATCCTTGGAGTCCGTCACTGAGGCTCCTGTCCCTGCAGCCCTGGGCCTCCAATGGACCCAGGGAAGAGCTTCCTTTGTGTGACAGGACAGTGAATTTAATGGCATTGTTGCAAGGGCAGGAAGAACTGAATTGGTGCTTAAGGGAGTGGTTAGGGTTTGCTGCCTCTTTCCACTTTAGGTAATCCTAGTCTCCAGTGCAAAGGATATTCTACCCAGAATTTTTATTTTCTGCGTTAAGATGTCAGTGCTTTTCCAAACAGAGCATTTTCTATAAATTGTTTTTTTTCTAGATACATTTGGTTTTCAGACATGAGGGGTTTTGTTTGGGAGGGATCTTTCCTTGTTTTAGACAGCACAAATACTTTGATATATGAGCACCTAAATTCATTGTATGGTAGTATACTGTTAGCAAAAGGGATTGATATTCAAGATTTTCTAGACTACCTGGGGAACAGTAGTGAATGAAAAATGTAGCTCCAGAGAAGGAGAGGAGAGTCTGTAATGGAGCAAACATCTTCCACTGTTGTGAACTGAGTGATAACTAAGGCAGGTAGATGCTGGAAACAATCAAGTGTAATTGGTTTGTTGGCATTTTAATAAAACCCTTAAAGCAATAAAAATGTTTTTTATGAAAAACAGGTTTGGGCATCTTCTCTAAGGAGGTCTTAACTTTAACTGCTGGTTTAAATGTTAATTATGGTTTTGTGAAACATCTCTTCACAGCAGGTGATCAGCAGCAGAGAGGAGGCCTGGCGTAGTCAGCCCTGTGCCTGTGAGATCACGTCCCTTTGGAGCACAGGGTTCTGCTCTGGGTTCTCCTTGTTCGTGTCCATGTCCTTCATGAAATTTGGCCAGGTCAGGGAAGATTTATAGACCCCTCCTGCAGACTTTTTGGGGTATCTACAGTGTGTAGAGATGTGAGGAATCTGTGGGTTTGCTGTGTCATATGAGTGAGGGCTATTTATAGCCAGGGGAGCTGAAAAGGTAGGTATTGAAAATAAGCAGATTATGTAAAAAATCAGTCAAATAGTAATTTTCCTTCAGGTTATGAAACAGCCTTTGTTAGAACAGAAAAGCACAATCTTTAAGATACATTTTTTTCCCTGTATCTTAGTGTTTGGAGAAAGCACAGGGATTCTTCTACAAAAATAACTTTCATAGATGTTTCATAGATGTTTCAAAGGTGTTGCTAGCACCTTTTTAGGAGTTAAGAATTGCAAAGCCATTAACAAAGAAATATTTCTTTTGTATCTGCTCCTACTTAGGAAAAAAACCCAGACCAACCAACAAAAAACCCTTTAGACCTATATTGTCTCTATTTTGTCACCATTAGGCAAAAACACTATAAAAGCAATTTAGATAAATTTGTTTATCTAATTGTGAATTACAGATGACCTGGCTATCTCTTAAAAAAGATCTCTTAGTGGTCGTGACTCCCAGTTTGAGTACAAATCTCAAGACACTTGCAGAGTTTCTTGCAGTCTTAAACACAAGGGGCCTTTTGTGACAATTATAGCAGCTTTTTACATATATGTTAATCTTCTTTATTTATTCCTTTTGCCTTTGGAAGGCTTACGTTACCAGGCAGTCACAGAGATGTAAGTGTGTGTATAAGCTTTCCGAAATACTGGGAACTGAATACTTCCAGTTCTCTCATATTTGCTGTTCTTAAAGAAAACTTTGATAATATAGAAATCATAAACTTCTCATTTCTCCTGGGGGCTCAGTTCTGATTTTGCCCATGAAAGTCTGCTGCTATTGTATCTTTCCAGAAGAGCAGAAGTGCAGTTTTTTGAAACATAACAGATTCATAGTATAAAAAAGTATAATGGTGTGGGTGAGATTAAGAGGGCAAAAGAAGAAATAGTTGGTACAGTAAGGTGGGAAAAGTGACAAGTCTGTTCAGTAGGTATTGTGTGAGACAATATCCCATTTACTTGTGTGGTATTACAAGTGCACCTGGTCAGTGAGGACTGCAGTGGGCTGCTCATTGCACAGCCATAGGTAAAATTGAGCTCAGGCCTGTGCCTGGTCATGAGCTCAGGCCTGTGCCTGGACATCAGGCACATATATATTTATAGCTCTCAGACTCCCTTGTCAAGCTAATGGCAGGAGGATTTGGAGGAAGGAGATTTTAATTTGTTTCTCTGGAAAGAAGCAAGCACCTATAGAAGAATCCAGGACAGGAAGGAAATCTTTGCAGGGACTGAGCTCTCTTCTCTTCTATCTGAGGCAGGAACATAATGTGGTCTTTTCCTTAAGTGAATAAAGACTTTGTGAAGGCTAATTAGAGTCTGCCCATACTGGGCTCAGAACAGGACTGCAGTGCACTGCTGGACTGGCACTGGCTTTGAATGATGAGCTCGGGTGTCAGTAGCAGCTGAGAATGGAGCTCCACAGGGACCACGAAGGAGGCTGAGAAGGAAGCAAAAAGGCTGGAATTCTCAGCAAATTAACCCAAGCTGAGGCCCATGTTTCTGTAGCCAGGCAGTTCCCCAGAGTGAGCAGTGCTCAGAGAGCCTGGGCACATCTGCACATCACTGCCGGGTACACGGATCCCGCTGCTTTGCTCCCACGGCTGCTATTTGAAGACTGTTCAAGGCTTTTGCTATTTTAGTGGCTCAAAACCTTTCAAATCCATATCTATATTTATGCACAGCCTGTGTATATTCATTTCTGTCTTTTGCCAATGCTGGTTTTCAGTTCAAACAGCTCTTCTGCTTCCCCCATTCCCCACTTTCCCAGCATAATTAAAGGGAATAGTCATCTTCTATCTTAACAGCTTACTGAAAAGATAACGTTTGTGTATCTAAGAGGAAAAATACCCTAAAAACTACCTTGGGAAACAACATTTTTTGGAATTTCTTAACAATTTTTTGCCACCTTGTTTTATAATATTTTGTAATATTTATAAACATGAGAGACCTTGGTACTGGATGTACTTCTCTTAAAGGTTTCTTGAAAATATTTAAATTTAAACTTGGGTTCTTTTTTGTACCATTATGATTTATTACAGGAAAAATAATATAGACAAGAAGAGTGCCTAAAAATATACATATTGCTTTTTTTCTTACTTTATATTTCAGAATATTGGAAATGTCAAGGCTAGTCTTTGTTGTTATGGAGGAGGCTTTGGCATGTGTTGGAGCCCAGCTGCTGGAAGCTCCTGAGATCTGTCTAGCTCTGTTCCCTGAGTACTGGGAAGCAGAGCCAGTGGCACTAGAGAGTCCCTTGGTGGCCCGTGCCTCACTGACACCTCCCCTGCATCAGCAGCAAAGCCTACAGGTCTTGGCTCAGCTGCTTTACAAAAACAGGCTGCAGCACTGATCCCCTGAGGTGCTGTCAGTGACTTTGCCTCTCTGATTAGCAGTTCCATTTGAGCTCCTTATGAATTCCCATAACTTCCCTTATGAATTTCTCCAGACTATTCTCCAGGTATAATTCTGGTGACATTTTGCTCTTTGCTTAATCAGTTTCTTTTAACATCTCCTCCTTAGGTAGATCTATCCTTGATTTGCACTTTTCCATATTCTTCATAACAGATTAGTATTTCCTCAAAATGATAACCTTAATGGGACAAATTAACTTTTAATTTTGATTTAACTTCACATATGAATGATTCAATGCATGGGATTGTTCAGTGAAGCTAAGCCCTGCATTAGGAAGGGATCAGTCAAACAGATTATCTTTCCACAGATGTCACATTTATAGTCTCCCTTTACCATAAACTGCTAAATTAACTGCAGACACGGGCTCAGGTGTGACTGAGCTTCACTCTAGATTCATGGTCAGAGCAACCCATGAGCTGCTCTGTCAGTAGAGACAACGTCGCTGGATGTTTGTGACAAGGCTGGGCACTGGTTTTACAGCATTGGTTTCAGATGGTGGAAATGCACTAATTGCAGCCTCCTCTGTGATTTCTGGCTCTTGTCACAAGGTAGTTGCAGAGGTGGGGAAAATGCATAAATTATTTTGCAGGAATGCTGAAGACTCCCATCAAAAATTTAACAAGAGCAGTGAGACAGGTGATGGGAGCAGTGCACAAAGGGGAAGCATCTGATGCTGTCTCGCACGGCTTTTGTTTTTAAAGCTGTGCAGATAAATGGTGACAAAGACAGCAGATAAAAATGGTTGTGATTGACTGGCCCCTTTGTGTTAAGTTTGGGGCCAATGATTTAATGGAGAAGGAGGAGGAAAAAGCCCCAAGTAACTAATAGGCATCCGGGATATTTTAATATTTTTTTAATAGCTTCTAAAATTTCATTAGAATCCAGTGGATGATTATCCTGTGTTATTAATGAGCTTCACTAGATGTCATGTGGAGTTTGGGAACATTAAAAAGCCACTGTAGTGATATAGGGTTGGGAAAAAACATATAAAAAGTAATCTTTTCTCTCCTCTGGAGTCCAGTTTTATTAAACTAGCTTGGAGGGTAATTTTTCTACTTTGTAAGGGAGGAGGGAGAGCTTTGTGAGGAAGACTTTTTGAAACCTCTGAGTTTTTACATTTTTAAGCACTTTCTTGAACTCCTTCCATTCTTCCAATGTTCTTCTGAACACCAGGAGTAGATATATCGATAGATACCACCAAATTCAGTATAACCTCAAAATGTAAGATTGGGTGGGACCTTAGTTGGTCATCTTGTCCACTGCTAAAATAGAAACCAAAACAAACCAACATATCTCAGCCATTTGTGAAAGGTATTTATCCAATCTCTTCCTAAAAGTCAGAAATCATGTTGAGTGAATAATACTTTAGACCATCTACTTCTATTTCATTACCTATTCCGCTGAACAATTTTCCTCCATGTCTATTTAGAACCCATTTCTTCTCACATTTGTCTCTCTACTCACTTTGTTTGATCATCCCCTTTATATTACCGCAGCTAGAATTCATGTCATGACCATAATCCATGAAAGATTTCCATCTGAATCACCTTTTTTGGATGAATGGTTGACTTTTTAGCTGTGGTAGATGATGTATTTTGTAGTAGTGACTTATTCTCCTTACTTTCTGCCTCCTGCCCTGTGCATCACTTCAGGCTTCCCTGGTAAAAGCAATTTGTCAGTGACCAAAGGGCTAAACCAAGGAGCAGTTCTTGGGAACACCTCCTAAAAGATATTTCTCATTGACATCTGTCTGCTGAGTCCTGTCAGTAAGGCCATGGTAACCCATCCACTGTGTGTTACTGAAAGATTTTAACATCAAAATGCTGCAGGGTAATAATTCACAGGTTTTTAAACACAAACACAATACTTAATTGATCAATTGTTCTTTAATCCATAAAAGGGATGGTTTTAAAAATCCTCTTTTTCAAATGAGATCATGCTGGAGGTTTTAATTACACTTTTCCCCTCAAAGTTTTGGTAATATAGTCTAGAATTCAATTTTACATTATTTACTCAGGATCAGCATTAGCTTGGTTAGCTTGTAATTCTCTACTTCATCCCTTCTATACTTTTGACTATTCAAATTATGTTGATAATTGTGCAGTCATTTGAAATTTTGTTTCCCAAGTTTCGTTGAAATTAACTTTACCAGGAGTTCCTCATCCCTTAAAGGCTCTTGGTGCAAGATATGTGTCTGTTGTTTCTAAAAAATGTTTAATTTTAGCAAATGCTACCTCACATCCCCTTTTCATCACAGATGGCAATCTTTCTGTTCCACCCTCAGTATAAAATTCCTGCTCAGTTTGATATACAGACAAAAATATCTATCCTCTGAAAATTTTTACTTTTTTCTGCTTTCCTAAGAACAGTTTTTCTGTGTACCTGTAGCAATAGCTCATGTTGAAAAAAATTGCTGTAATTATTTCTGTCTGTATTGGTCATTTCATTGTTCCCTTCATTTCCTTATTATCAGTCAAATCTTTTGTAAATTATAATTACCATTTCCTTTCCATTTTCTTCCTGATTCTATAAATATATGAAAATTAATGCCTTACTGCTATTTCCATATCCTCTTTCAATATTTAAGAAGATTTTTTTTCCCTGTAGAGCACTGACATGACTGGGGATTTCTGGCTTTTGGACCCTCCAACAGGAAATTTGAGAACGGCTCCCACTACCATCTTTTTTAGGATTTCTTCCTTTAAATTTCTGTTCCTGTCAGTGATGCTGACAATCTCATTAGTTTGTCCAAAATCAACCCTTTCAAAAATTCTTATACTGCTGGTCACTAGCGTTTTTGGTTTGCACACAATAAACGTAAACAGATTGCCACCATAACCTTCAGTACCTAAGCAACCACTCATTTTTAGGTCATAATTGATTTTTCTTTGTCCATCAAAATGAGGTCTAGTATTAAGTTACACTATGCTAGGTAGAAAATTTGCTCTTCCAAGAAATTACCTGTTATTTTTAGAATGTTTGGGTAAGTTTAATTGTTGCTTGCACTCGTTCAAAAAAAGGGTCTCAAGTGAGGTCCCCTATAATGAATATGAAGCCCACAGATCAGGTTTCTCAATTCTCCAGTGAGACAGAGAAACTGAAAACAGGTAGTATCTAGTTCTCCTGAGTCAGTGAAATTATGATCCAAAGTGTTTTGTTTGTATTCACTGGGGAAGTCGATAGCATATTTAGGGGAGTTGACTCCTAACGTGCTCCACCTGGGAAATATCAGCACTGAAGTGAGGGCCTGAGCTACTTCTGAATTCAGTGGGGTAACAGCCTTCACCCATGCCCCCAGGTGAGGCTCAGCAGGCTGAAAGACTTTATCCCAGGTTTCAAAAGATTTGAGGTGCTTATTTCTCATGGCAGCACTTGGCTCTTTAGCTCTTCTCAGTGCCTGGGAAATCCTGAGAGGAGGAAGCCCATAACCTTTTAATCTGAAAGCCTTTGTTTCAGCCTCCTGAACATTAAACACCTCTTTCAGGCACCACAGCAGCGTTGTGGTGAATCTTGTTTTCTTTGCTGGGTGTTCCTGCAGCAGGAAATTGGAGTTGCTGCAGGCACTGGAGGGCCTGCTGAGCTATTTCACTCTGGGTAGCCTGTGTGACTCTTCACATTTGATGTAATTTCTCACATGTTAGGTGAATATTCATTCACTTGAAGGTGACACGCTTCCTTGAGAGGCAACAGCAAACCACTGAAGGATTAAACTCCAGGAGCTTTTGAGACCTGAAGTCCAAAGATAAAAGCTGGCACATGACAAGATTAAGCTTCAGACCTGTTTTCTGAAGCATCTTGAGACTTTGGGAAAACAGGAGAGATAGAGCTCCAGTCTTGGTTTCTTGTTGACAGCTTCAGGAGCACGTGTCAGGAGAGAGACTGACACCTCGGAGCAGCAGCTCCTCAGGTGCAGGGATGCAGGGCTGGGTGATGCTGCTGTGCTGTGCAACTCCTCTGCTTTTGGGGCTGTGGCTTAGGGAGTTGTCTGATGAATCCCAACCTGCGGGTCAGGAGATATGTCCAGAGTCACGCGGAAATTTACCCCAGGGCTTCCAGTCACACCCAGGTCTCTTATTCCACATAGGCACAATTTGACCCTGTAGTCTCTGCTCCTGTACAACACTTGCTTTGCCCTGTCTGTGGCACACAGCTCACACAACTGTGTTTGTGTGTGTTGTTCATGCCACTCTGTCTTATCCTTGGCACACCGGGGCTGGAAAAGCAGTTCTGCTCCTGAAACTCCAAATGAATGTTTAAACACACATATTTATTTGTAGATGCTAATGAATATTATGGATAAGGGATTCTAGGGGATTTGGGGAGGGAAATAATTTCAAATAAGCAAATTTTGTAATTTAAAATTACATTTACTATACATAATAATGGATAGCTTTCTTATGGTGCTTTGCAACTTCAAAGTACTTTGCAACTATTAATTAATTAATGTGTGCTCTTTTGGAGGTAGGAAACAAATTATTAACAGCCCAGTTTTTCCCACAGGGAACTAAATGACAAACATTCACGTTATTTAAACAATGTAGTCATTGCATTGCACGCTCAATTTGTCTCTGCAAGTACCACTTCTCCATATATAATGTGGATTAATGCATATGCAAGTGAATAACTTAAACAACTGCATTCATACAACACATGATGATCATCATGAATAATGCCCACTGATTTGCCCAGTGTTTTATATCTTAGGACTCCCTTAAAATGACAATAAGTCATCCTTTGTGTTCCCTGAAGGTCATTTGAGATTGATATTTGTCCCCAAATGGAAGCTGAAAGATGACATGGGCCAGGAGTTGCCTGGGAAGCTGGACCCTGATGTAGAAGATTCTGGAGCAAATCCTGTAAAATGGTGGAAAAAAACTCCTTAGACTGAAGCTGGTGTTGCACATAGCTACGCACACTCTCATGCCAAAAACTCCCCAACTCAGTCCCAGTTAAGACAAAGGGGGAAAGACAGTAGAAAATCCAGGCTCATTTTGCTGGTGGCAGAGCAGAGACACAGTGGCTCAGTCAAGGTGCTGTACCCAAGCTCTCATTGCCTGCACCTTGTGATGCTGTTTCTACAAGCAGCCTAAGCTAACCCTCATTTTAGCCTGGGTGCAAATCCTAGCAACCCTGTGGCAGAGAAATCTCTGAGCAATTTAGGGAGCCTTTGTCTCTGCCAAAAATCGGTCATGGGACGATGCTGTAAAGATGGATGGGACAGATGATTCTGCTGGAACAGGAGCTGAGAACCAGGCTTGTGCCTCAGCCAGGAAACTCCGCTCCTGTGGATGATTTGAGGAGGGTGAATTTACATTTCATCCTCCAGGAGCACCAGGTGATCACCCAGCAGTTTGTGCAACGTGTGGACAGGCAGCAAATCTAGATTGAGGTTGCTGCTGCAGAGCAGCACTGGCAAAGCTGAAGAAACAAAATTACCTCCTCAGGGTCCAGCACTTACACACTTTAACAAGTTATTTAAGGCAGGTTGATAACTTTTCTTCCCCGATGTCCATTTGTGGTTTGAGATGCTGGTGATGAGAGGCAATTTTCATCACAGGCACAAGCAGACACACAGCTTATCCTGCAGTTCTGCCAGGAGCAGAAGGCAACACGTAACTTGTGATGAACTTCCCACCCCTCCGTGATGAGAAGAGAAGCTGCGCCAGGGAGATTTAAGACTCCCTGAAGAAAACAGAAAGGACATAAGGAAAGCTGAGGAAAGCACCCTTGGGAAGGCACAAAAGGAATGTGACAGCTGAGGGAGGAAAAGCAACTGCTAAGCAAGCAGAAGTGTTACCAGGCTCAGACACTTGGAGAGCTCAAAAAAGGCAACAGGAATGAAGCACCTGGGAGTGTGTGAGAGCCTGGGGGATCTGAACAGAAGTGAATCTGTGCAGCCCCTCCTCAGGCTCCCAGGACACCTGGCTTGTGGGCTGGTGAGAAATTTCCAAAGAGGTCTTCTGATCTCTGCATGGCTGTGTGTTCCACAAGGCTTTCTGTGCTGGAACATGGACTGTCCTTATCTCAGCTCCTGACTGTTCCACTAACAGTTTGCTTCAATTTTCCTATTTGCTAGTAATCTTATTTCCTTTCTCCTAGTCTTTTCTAATTCAGCATTGCCTCTCTATCATTTGGCCTCTCCTTTGCCTTCCCAGTAGCTTCCACACCCTCTGTTTAACCCATCCCATATAGAAACCCAGACACACACAATTCATGACCCTTAGATGACACTTGCATTTCTCCTTGCATCTCTCCTGCTACCTGCTGTTCCTTCCTCATATTTTTATGCCTCTTCTGATATTCTCAGCTTTTTCTGGTGTGCACTGTCCTGTCCTCTTTATACAGCTCCTACTTGTTTCTGTTCCTACCTGATATCTCTAGGCATTGCCTTCATGCTATTAACAATAATGACCATGTGGCCTTTAGATTTCTTGATGCATTTTAAGAAAACCTATGTTTAGCTCTTAATCCTGGTGTATACAGCGTGTTCCTATAGATAATTGGCCTATTATGTTATGGGTACAGCTGAGTAAATTTCATGCTTATCAAACTGCTTGAGCAGGCAATGCATTTAGCTGACTGCAGACTGGTATTTATGTAATTTCAGGAGAGTAAATAAAGCCTGTTGGGTGGCCATCATCATAACATTATTTTACCTCCCTCCTTCTTTCTCTCTCAATTTAATGCAAAAGCCCAATCTCATGCACAGTCTTGTTCCTCCAAGAGGGTGTTAAATTTCTTGAGCTGCTGCTGAAATGAATGGCACTGGGAACGTTCTCTGCCCTCCAGGACCAGGCTCCAATTCCCAAAGTATAAGCAGTTATGAGACTGTTTCTAATGTCCATTCCCACCACAACTGATGATGTTCAGTGCAGGACTGGTAATACCTTGCCTGTCATGCTCCTGTTGTGGACTGTACTGATCCCACCCAACATCATGTAAGGGGAGTGTTTTGGAATGCTGAACAAAGTTGAGATTCCACACTTTTTTCTTCTAATATTTATGGTTGGAATAACTTTTCTGCTTCTACTTTTCTTATCTTGTAAGTAATTTGCAAAACAACCTTCTACAGGAAATGTTTATTTTGAATTCATTAAAAAGAAGGCTACAGCCCCCTGTATCCCCTAGGAGAAATCTATGTGCTTGTTGCTATTAGTGTTTGAGTGCCAGCTCTGTAAAACACTCAACATGTGCATTCTTCACCTTCTTTCAGTTTTAACAGTTTAGGAACATCAAATAAAGGAATCACATAATGGTTTAGGTTGGAAAGGACCTTAAAAATCGCCTGGTTCCAGCCTCCCTGCCATGGGCAGGGACACCTTCCACTAGACCAAGTTCTTCCAAGCCCCACCCAACCTGGCTTGGTACATTTCCAGGGATGGAGCATCCATGGCTGCTCTGGGCAGCCTGTGCCTCACCACCCTCACAGTAAGGAATTTCTTCCTAATATCTGTAATCTAAATCTCCTTTCTTTCAGTTTGAGCCCATTCCCCCTTGTCCTACCACTACCTGCCCTTTTAAACAGTTCCTCTCCATGTAATGTTCCTTTCCATAGGATTTCTCTCAAGATGTATGAGCGGACCTCTTCAAACTTATATGTAGGCTTAAAATTAAGCACGATGTTGTAATCAATGTGTTCTAGGTCTGGATCTCCAAAATGTTGTCCTAAGCAAAAAGTGATCAAGAGCTGGTTCTCAGAATAAGGAAATCTATCTGTTTAATAGAAACAGATTTTCTATTTTTTATTATTTAGGACTTACCTGTCTTGGTACTTAAAATAAGCTGATATAGGCAGAAATGAAAGCACATAAATGTACTAAAATTCATTAAAAGCAGATTAGTAATGTCAGTCAACAGCTTAATTATAAGAGACTGACACAAAGATGTGGAGTGTTTCTGAATGTAATGAGACCCTGGCAGCTGCTGGCACTTTGGAACAAGCCTTTGTGTATTCCCAATGGACACCAATAACTTACTAGCTGATACCAAAACAATTGCCCAGTCTAGAGCTGTCAAGTACCAAACTGCAGACATAGCATTTGCTTGGACAAATAAACTGAAATTAGGTTGTTGTGTCACGTAAGGTGCTTGCAAAAGAGTGTGTGGAGTCTGAGGAAAAATTAGAGTCAATCAGTCCCTCTGGAAAGAGAAGCACAGCTGGAAGGAGAGTGAGCCTACAGAAATAGCCAAGAAACCAGATAAATATATGACAGCATGAAAGGCATTTTTGCTGTAGATTACACTTGATTTTATGGCCCCAGTATTTCCCAGCCCAGCACATCCTTTTATGAGGATTTCCTCTTTTTTTTACCATGTTGCACTAATGTTGTTGCACATGTTGTTGTTATGTTTTGGTTTGGTTTTTTGTTTGTTTGTTTGTTTTTTGTTTTATTTTTGGGTTTTTTCAGCGTTTTTCTTTGATTGGAGACTTTTCTTCTGCTGTTCAACAGCAGGTGCCATCTCCTCCAGTCAGCGGAGAAGAACTGTGCTGCAGTAAAACTGGGATAGTTGTGGGGAATGATACCTTTGAACACAGGGACAAGCAACGTCGTGTCAACACAGTTTGGACTGAAGAAAAAGGCTGTGCATGCAAGTGTGAGTGATTAGCTGGTAGGACAGGTGAACCAAAGAGGTGTGCCCAAATACTGCCTGCCAGAAAGCCTTTTCAGTGCAAATATCTCTTTCTCTTTCACTTAAACAAAAATAACTGACTGGATTGCAGAAAATTTGTGTGTCAATTTCTGTGTTACACCACAAAATCAGGGCAGATAATCCTAATAATCCCCCACAGATTTGCTTGCACTCCCCCCATGATGCTCAATCAGCCTGGCCTCTCATGTCATGTGGATTGGGGATTTCACTGTGGAGATTTTCCAGCACCAACCGTGTCCTTTCCAATCTCCAAATGGATGTTTCTCACTCTCCCAGGCTGACACATGGAGACAGTTGGTGCTTGGAACAGAATAATCCAGATCTCCTCACTCCCACACCCCTGCTGTGCTGCCGCCTTTGCCATCCCTCAGATAGAGCAGAGCCACAGGCAGCAGAGCAAACACTCGGATCAGCTCTTCTGGCTCCAGAGAGCTGGTGGTTCCTCTTGGCTGCACAGGCTTAGAAAAGACAGGGAGAATTTTTCACAATGAATTATTTAAAATGAGCCTTTTTGACCTCATTTTCTATATGCATCTCCTAGCAGAAAGTTGAAGCTAAAGTCATTTGTCACGGCTGAGTGTAAATCCAAGGGGAGCAGATGGGGGTTTCCCTGCCACGTAGCCATGCAGGCAATGTGTGCATGAAAATGCACTGCCTGGGATGAGGCAGGCAAAACCTCCACAAAGGAAAATGGAGCTGCAGCTAAATGTTTCAAAATCAACCCCCTAAATTTACTGGTGGGATTTTATTCTCCTGTGAACTTCGTCCAGGTTTTGGTCAGCTTAGAAGCAATGTCTTCATCAATTAATTCAGCCTCTTCACTGATTTTTTTCACTTTGAAAAAAAAAAAATTGTTGTCCAATAAACTGCTTTTCTTTCTGGGATATGCTGGTAATGGCTTTGCAGCATGCTGTGGAAGGGCCTGAGGAATTTTCTGGGGCTCAGTAAGAGCATGGAAAATTCTCTGTTGTTTGAAATCTTTACACGCAGTTTTGTGCCTTCTTGTATTGTCATGCATTTACAGACTTGGTGAAGAAATTATTACCATATAATCAGTGGGTTCCTAATGGTGATAGAATAGCTTTCTCTCTTCCAGGGAAGCCCCTTTTAGCTTTCATTACTGTGCATAACTGCAGAGCCTGCCAAAGAGCAGTATCGATTCCTGCGCTCTGAGCAGATCAGGGCTGGGTTTGTTGTGCAAATAACAACCCAGCAGCAGCACTGCAGACACCAGGAGCAAAATGAGACAACGTTTTGTGTCAGGCACTTGAATTTATTCCTTCTGCCTGGTGCTTGCAGTGCAGCATGACGAGCTGCCTCAGTCTCCACACACGTTTTCCATACGAGCTTGATGCACTGTGGGGACTTCTGGCTGTCAGCTCTCAATGGAGCATGCCCTTGGAAAGGCTGGCATGAGCTCTTAAAGATGAATTATTTAGACAGCTTCACAAACATCTTTGAGCCAATGCTAAAGATACATCTGCTTGTCATGGGCAGCCATGAACCTGTGATGAGAGCAGAGGGGTTTCCCCGTGACACAGCCCAGCCTGTTGCTCACTGCTGCAATGCTGCACAGCAGAAGAGCAGGAGCAGTAGGAAAGGGAATGCTCTCCCCATGGCAGGGGTTTGCTTTTACCACAGGCTGTGTTGCAACAGGAGCATCAGCTGAAGCAAAATGTCACACACTCAGACCTGGGTTTTGCTGAGTTTCTGGCTGGTCAAGAGCAGGATTGGTTTGGTGTGGTTGGTACCAGGAGCTGTTGCTTGTGCCACCCCCAAGGCAGTTTGCACGTACAGATGATGGCTTTTAAGCTGAAAATAGACTCTAGAGGGGTTTGCAGCAGTTTAAGCCCTGCCTCGAGCCAATGCAGATGACTGCATTATAGATTTTTCACTGATGTGGTCACAGTGTAGGGAGTTTCCTCGATGCAAACACGGCCCTAATGCCTTAGGCAAATAATTAAGCATCCTGCTCTCTTTTAGCTGTCAGAATGACAAGGTGCTGCCTGTCTGCCTTGGGTGATGAACAATACCTTATCATTTTAGCTTTAGCTTCCAAATAACGTGAGGTTAGGACAAGAATTTTCTGTAGGTTGAATTCCTCTGTTTTGGGTAGCTGTGAGGTTTCTGATACCTTTCTCTGAACTCTCCTGTGGGAGATGAGATGCTGTAACTGAGGAGACCTAAGGTTGAGCTGAACTGGCAGTTCCTCCCCTCCTGCTGGTTTGGGAATTAATTAATATTTTTATTCTATGTGCAATCATGCAGTGGTAAAGCAAAATGTGACGATTAAGTGATTCATCACTAATCTTGTTTTAAAGATATTTCTGGGTGCAAAACCTCTTTTTGACTGCTCAATGCTGTATTTTACACTGCTATGAAGCCTGTCTGGAGGAGTTGTAGTAGTACTAGTAATAATAATGATAATAATTTCTAGCTCTTGTATAACCCTCCTTTGCAAGATTTCTGGAAGTGCTTTTACAAGGAGAATAATGTGTTAACAGAAAGAGAAAATTATTTTCCTTGGGTCCTTTGAAGCTCATGTGATGCAGGTAGGAGTGGAAGTGAATTTTTTAGGCGTTGTATCTGGGTAGGCACCACCTCTGGGGACACCAGCTGTTGTAGGTTACTCCTAGAAATTGAAATGAGGTGTCTGAATTGCTGGTACAGTGGGTTTGGGCTGTTTGTGCAGGCTGCAGTTGGAAACTGGGGAAAAGAATTATAGATGCCTCACCTGCAGGTTTTGGGAAGAGAACAACAGCCTCTGCACATCTCAGTCTCTCTGCCCCAGTTTTCTTCTTTTTTCCATGGGTTCTTCCGTAGCTTGAGTAATTAACATCCTGGGTGGGAGGCATTAAGTAGAGCAATGATGACTCTGATGCCTGACTCAGTTTGACATTGAGTGTCAGGAAATGGTGTATTTTCATTGGGAAACAATGAAATCTAAGTCAAAATTAGTCTTAGGTAGGAAACTTTTAAGGCCACGTCTCCACCAGTGCTTTCCAAGGACTCAGGGTTTAGCCCTGCCAATGCTCCTGGACTGAAAAGGGCAGTAGAATTCAGGAATATTTGCAGACTACCAAAATATCAGAGGAAGAATCAGGCCTACTCCTCATTCTGGGGATAAAAGCTTTATCCCATAGACAAGTATCTCCAAAGCAGAGATCCTGAGTGAAAGTAGCTTGAGGTTGAAAAAGGGGCTTTGCCCAAAACAATTGGGAGTCATGAAACTACATGAATTATGAGTGAGGTGGCAGAATTCCCTGTACTATGTCTAGAAATGCTCAACTGTGAGCTTCCAAAAAGGACCCCATTTTGGTTCAATTTTAAAAAATAAATAATCCAACTTATTTGGAGACATGATAGTTTTTCATTCATCATGGCCCAGCAGAGATCCGTTGCTGGTGTGGGTTACAAGAAAAGAGGGTTCCTTGTAGGTGGGAAGATGGGCATGAGGCAAGGGAAAAGGGGGCACATATGGATAAGCACAGGAGGAGTGCTTGGACCCACACTGATGGCCCACACCTCAGTGGGACTGTTAAAATGTCTCAGTGTCTGTCTCAAAGAGGGTTACTGAGCTGATGGCTCCCTGAAGGAGAATCAGGACTTTCTGGACACGAATCAAAGTTAATCCAGAGGTTAATCTCCTAGAGAAATGTAATGCTGAAAAGAAAGAAGATTGAATTCCCCATGCTGGGACTAAGGTACAGAAATTCTTTTAGGGGATATTATTCTGCGTACAATTTGAGAAAAACATCTGAATTCAACTTTCAGTCAGATTTTCAGTTTTTCAGTTTTATCCAGTGCTCACTTTGGCACCTTGAATGTTGTGTATTAAATGCTATGTACAGGCTTCAGTGCACCATGAGTCAGCATCACCAACAGGTATGGTGCAGAGTTCATGTGGCATTCTCTTGTTTTTTAAGAGGTGCTGCTTCTTATAGGAGCAGCACATTCTGGCAAGATACATTTCCTGCCTGTTCACAGAGAAAAAGAGTAGATTTGAGGATTCTAATTTATTGGGAAGATAAACAGTTTATGGCTAGTATCTTATAGCTTCTTTCCTATTCAGTCACAAAATACATATGTTTCTCTTGCTATTGAGAACAAAAGATGAAATAGTTGCTGGGAAGATTGAATATGTTATTTTCAAAAGCATTTTGTTTTGATGTTTTGAGGAACAGAGAGTGTACATTTGAGAATGGTTTAATTTTGTTAGAGAATATTTTTGTTTGTTTGATCTTGCTTTTTTTTATTAGGTTATTACCAAATCTTTGTTATGCGTTATTAAAACAGATAAGAAGATACAATTCTTGCTCCAGGGTATTTTCTGTCCTCGAAACTAAAGGTTTTACAGCCAAAGAAACTACAATTAACAGGACAGACAAATGGGGGAAGGAAAACATTATTGTCTCCAGTCCTGAGGTGGGTAGCAAATTACAAGGAGATTAAAGATTTAGCTTAGCAAAACTCTTAAATGCATATACCATGCCTAGATCCAGTCCATAAAGGAAATGAGGGTGTCTTTAAGTCTTGTTGATCTTGTGTGGCTTCTTAAAAGAGTCATGGAATCCAAACAGCACAAACAGTCAGACATGAGTTTGTTAGTTAAAGATATGCTTTTGGACATTTGAACTTTATTATGAAGTCTGCGATTAAACACATATTTCAGATGGGACTAGATTGGATTAAAGGCCTTTGGGCAGGGATTAGATGGAAGTTCATGGAAGATTTCAGGTTCTGATGCTATTTGTGATAGTGACAGTGTGAGTGCTTCTTCTAGGACCTCTTATTTTCTTGTCTCATCTGTCAATATGGACTAGTTTCCATCTCAGTAATGTTTTTATCCTGATCTAACACTTCCTGTTACTCCTTTGTACTATGCAGTTTCATGCTTTTGAGATTTGATTCAATGTGACCTTAAAATCACTGTTGATACAGATAATTCCCTTTTCAGAATAAAATAATCCCTTGTAGTCTCTTGTCCAAGCAACCGAAGTGTAGGTCAAGATTACTGATTTTTTCAGTTGGTCAATCCTAGCTATGTGCTCTATCTACTCCCCTCTTTCAAATCCTTTAAATCTCTCTGAACATGGCTTAAAAAAGGCTGGATTTTTTTTTTTTTTTTTTTTTTTTTTTTCCTTTTC
>VXAX01005885.1:918012-940723 GCA_013399835.1 Leptocoma aspasia
AGCTTGGTTTTTTTTTTTTTTTTTTTTTTGCATCCATCAAATGACAAAATTTCCTCTGGATGCTTTCTGCTCCTGCGATCAGAGTCTGCATTGAATTCTGCTTTTGTTGTTAGGTCTGTAGACTTATTTTCTAAGCTTTTATCTCCTATGCATGCAGGATATATCAGCTGCACAGTCTCTGGCTGAGTCATTCCTGCATTCACAAATAGTCTCTGTCCTGCTGTGCATTGATAATATCAGTGCTCATTGATGACCATTGCTGGGGCCCCTGGATCTCTGTCCTATTGGTGTTGTCCCACCAATTAGTCTGAATTTTCCTCTCTGTGCTCTTTGGGGGTCTGACCTCTGATGAATTTTCTTCTTCAGAGGATGGTACTGCAGTGGTGCCTGGGTGAGACCCAAATCTAGACAGATGATGGGGGAGGTGTCAGCAGCACTCAGATGTCACTGGATGGTGCTGCTGAAGTGGGGAGATGGTGCACCTTGGAGGCACCTCCTGGACATTTTGTCATGTGCCATGCTTCTCTCCTGCCTCCAGCACACATGTCTTGAGGACCTTTCCCTTGCATGCTGGGGGCAGGTGGCAGATTGGGTAAAGCACTTCTGCTTGTTCTGTGGTGTCTGGGGACACAAGGCTGGTCACACCCATGCACTGCAAGGGTGTGAGGTGCAGGCACTGTTTGGAGAGGAGGAAGCAGTTGTGTGAGCCCTGTGCTCTGTGTTTGACCTGTAAAGGTCTGGGGGTGCTGTGGGACAGAAGGGTTTCATTTTCTGCTTGACCCCCTCAGAGCTGAGGCACAAATGAGATTTGTCCTGGCATGGCAATGCCCTGCTGGTGCACATACCCCTCACAGTCCCTTCTGGGCTCAGTTTGAGTGATGCAGCTCTTGCTTGAGTTCCACACCTGTGCACCCCTTGCTGCTGCTACCTCTGCTACTCTCAGTTAAGCTCCTGCTGCAGTGACAGTTCCCAGATTGCCCTGTCAGCCCAGAAAAATATGCTTCTGAGAATATCCCCTACAATATTGCCTCAGAAGACAGAGCCCAGCAATCTTTCTAGCTTTGCCTTTTGAATACCCTGATTTTTTATCCTATCATAGTACTCCAAGCAGAGTGTGTGTCTTGGGCTTGTGGCCACTCTTTTAAGGTCACCCATAAGTTTTCACAGCTTTTATCTCCTTTCCAGAGCTCTAATCAATTCCTGAAGATGGACTAAGTAAGTGAAGAAAGTTAATTTCAATGTGTCCTTCCCAATAACCTCATTTGCACAAAAATAGCTCAAATATTGTCATTAATCACTCTTTTATGCAATCACTTAGCTGACTTTCTTCTGTTTTCCCGGTCAACAATTTTATAACAGACTGCTCAGCTGAGCAAATGGCTGTTTTAGTGCAGGCTGCAGCCTGGGGCAGGATGAGGAGGGGAGAAGTGGAGATGGGGGATTACCTTGTTGCTAAATCACAGCTAATTTGACTTGCTGTATGAAGGGCAGGATGCTGAAGGGGGTGATTAAAACTTTTCCATCCTGTAGTGCTTCAGTGAATGCTCTTTGCTTGATAATGAGCATTTCCTACCTGCAGATCACACACCTGAGCAAATATTTTAACAGCCTTGGAGGGTTTAATAGAATCACAGAATAGGTTGTGTTGGAAGTGACCTTAAAGATCACCTGGTTCCAACCTTCCTGCCATAGACAGAGACACCTTCCACTATGGAATACCATGGGTGGGAAGAGACTCAGAAAGGTCATCAAAACTAACTCCTGATTCCACACAGGTGAACATAAAAGTTAAACCAAATATCTAAGGGTGTTGTCCAAATGCTTTTTGAACACTGGCAGGCTTGGGGCTATGATCACTTGCAAAGGGATCTTGTTCAGTGCTTATCCATCTTTTCAGTCCAGCTCATGCTTCAGAAGAGCTGTGTGAGAATCTAAGCAGATATTTCAAATTGTACGTTGCTAGCTACAGTGGTAAAAAGATATTGTAGGTCTGGGTTGGGAGAAAACACACAGAGAAACATGCAAGCAAGGCTGCTTCATTTTTTCATGAGCTTTAAATGCCATGCAAGTGCTAACTAATATTACTAGACTCTGTCTGCTTTTTCATAGTGAAGCTTTTTGGTGGTAGGATCTTTCCTCCAGAAATAATGACCTTTGTGAAGGTATCCCTGTTTAGGTAAGTACAGTTGCTAATGTCACCCACAATTAAATTGTATTTACAAGAGAGCATCTCACAATTAATCTACAAAGGACAAGACTGTCTATCCAAATTTGTCCTATTCCTTGTCCTACACCAGGATTTCACTCCTCTGCTGTTTGAGGTGCTTTACCTGCTCAGCCACTTCCTTCCCTACCAGTGTTTCCCTACCCAAATTCAGACCAGGTTGCTCAGCACCCTGTTCATCCTGGCCTTGAACACTTCCAGGGGTGGGATTTGCCTCTCCAGTTGGAGGGACACCATTGCAATTAGGGATATTAAGCTTGGGTAAATTGGGTGCAAAGTGTGAAGAGAGCTGTGCCAGCAGTGGTCCTTGCACAGAGCATCTGAGGCCAGGGGAGGTGGCTATAAATAGGCAGCTTTTTGTTTGTTTCCCCAACTGCAAGCACAGGGATTTGTTTTCTCTCATTTATTTGCATAATTTCAGCACATATTTTGATAAATGTCTTTCCCTCTTCTCATTTTAATTAGATTATTTGTGGGAAATGCACAAGATTTCCCAGGCTGTTGCCATATGACGTATGAACGGGATAACCTCTGTATCTCAGTTCTCCTGTTGGCACTTGAAGCTCCTTCCTGGTTTCCATTCAGCTACAGACACAATTAATTTTCAGCATCTGGCTGTAAATAGTATTTTGTCTGGCTGTGACAGGGAGGCAGGGAGCCCAATTAACACAGCCTTGAATATCTGCTAGTTTACTTTCCAGACCCATTTCTATTTTGTGTTAGAAGGCTTAAAGCTTAGAGCAAAAGGAGAATAATAAATTCTAGATGCAGTACTGTCTTGTTTAATATTAATTTGATGAATATAATATGATAAATGCTGTTGAATTCATTAAACAACTCTTTCCCTCCCAGTCATACAATAGTGGTAATTACATGTGCAGAATGCAGTGAAATACTTCCTCTAGTGAGTTGCTTTCAGAGTCATTTGGTGGGAATTCTTAGCCAATCAATAGATAACAGGGAGAATAGGATCCTGACTGTAGGAGTAGGAGAATATTCAGGAGGTAGCTTAATTTGGTGGACACTGTGCTGTATCCAACTTTAAAAGAGGTTGTTGAAAAAATAAGAAGGTTTTGGTAAAGTATCACAAGATATATTTGAGGTTTTCAGAATGTCTTTTTGAGAAACACACCTCAGAGGATGGAAATATTTAATTTATCCAGGGAAAGATTTTTGCTAAGCTCCTAAGTTTATTTAAGGGCAGTTTGTGGAAAACTGCATGGGAAAGACATTGCTGGGAGTTGATTGCTGGGGCAGAAAAAGCAAAAGTGATATGCTGGTTAGAAACTGAGGCAACTGCTATGAAAAAAAGACACAGAGAAGATGTACTGAAAACAATTTAGTGGATTTGATACTGGCAGATTGTCCACTGGTTTTAAAGTCCATTTGAAATATGTTTCTTCCATGATAACATGCACAATGCCAGATAGAAGGTGGTGTTTTTAAGCAAGGTCTGTGGGGAGGAACCAGCATAACCTGGAAGTTCCCTCAAGGCTTAAAAACTCCATGTGTCTAAGATAAACTATTTTTTCTCCCAGAATATGTTTAAACAGACCAATACAGCATTTTTGGTTGTGGTGCCCTCAAGAGAATATCTGTGGAAACAGAAACTTCCATTTTCCTACTTTGTATGTTTTCCTGAATGAATCACATGAGTTTTGGACTATAGTGTGTCCACTTTAACTACTTAAAGCTGTGGGTAATCATCAAAAAGCCTGGAGTTGAAAAGGGCATTTCAATACTCTGACTTTTCTTCTCCAGCCCCAAAATTTTTCAGGGTCCACAACAAGAGGACACAGGATGTTTACTTTTCAGCCTTTCTCAAATATTATGCAAATATTCAAATAGATTCAATTCTCATAAACAAGATTGTTATTTCAACAGGCCCACTGACTCTCCTGAGGATGCTTTTCAGGATCTGGATCCAAAGGGCTCCAGGAAAATTCCTGCCACTTGAAATGGGATCCCAGCACGGTAAATTGTGTCAGGACCATCATAAGGGCTCAAAAGGAACTTCTCAGGCTTTGAGGAGTCAGGTTCCAAGTGGAAAAACATCCCAAGATTTCCAACAGTCAGGAGATAACCAAATGTGTGGCTGTTCTTCACCAGAGTTTGAGCCATCAGGCTGCTCTGGCTTTTCAAGAAGCTGTGACAAAAGCAGCACAGTGCAGTCTAATCTCAGAACAAGGTTCATCCCCTTATGTTTTCATTGCCATCAGAAATTATAAAATGTACTGGAAGGTGCTAAAATCATCTCTTTGGCATGGGTAAGAAACTGCCTGTGCTGCAGGATCAGCAATCTTTAATTGCAATTTCAAGTCACAGAGACATTTTTCCATTTTGGATATATATTTGGACACTTATAGCATGACCCTGAATACTCTCTGTTAAATTTTGTAAAACTGATAGACCTAGTGGAGATATTTCTGAAATGAGCAATTTTCATGCAGCAGAAGGAATGTTCATGGAGAATTTCATATTGAAGGTCATTCTAGAAATAAAATCTGGTTTGAACCTTTCTCGGCTGTAGGTGAAAACAGCAGCTTTCTGCAAGCTGGTTGCAGAGAAGTGTTTTGTGCAGGAATAAAATAGACTTACTGCAACATCTGCCCCACTTCCTGCTCACTGCTTGAAAGCTTCTAATCAGAGACTGACAGCTGAGTCTTTTCCAGGTGATGCTTGTTGGGAGAGGGGGTAAATGCATCCTGAAACACAACTGAGTGTCAGAAGTTATGAGAAAAAGAAAAGAATTCAAAAATAATGAATTTTATGTCCTGAGATTCTTAAAGTCTCCATCACCTACTTCTCTGCCAATTGGTAATTCTTTTTCGGGGCTCATTAACTATTCCTTGGTCAATTAATGAAGTTCATTTACCTGAGCCAAAACCCCTGTATTATGCTAATTTGTCTTATACCAAGTGATATCAGTACCTGAGCTGAGGCAAAAAAAACCCCAAAACTTGTTTCTATGACACATTTCAATGTTTTTGTGTATTTATCCATAACTGGAACTTAGAGTTAAAACTATATTCTTGGGTTTTTTTAGTTGTGGTTTGGGGTTTTGTTTGGTTGTGTTGTTGTTGTTGTTAACTTTTGAAAGTGCTCAAGAGCATTTTGAATGGGAAGCATCAAAACAAGTATCAAGTTCTTGGACCAAACCAAAAAATATTATCGACTCATCACTGAGCACTTCAGATGCTGATTTGCAAAGGACTTTTAGCTGAAACTGATGATCTTGAATTTAAATTTCTTTGGATAACTTGAGGAAGCACATTTAAGGGAAACATAAAATGCTACCGTATCAGTTTTATTTTGCTTGTGTCAGTGTTCCCAAAGCAAAGGCTTGTGTCTCATATTTCCTCTTAATGCCTTAGAAGCAGGTCATGCAGAATCCCACCATTCCCCAGCTGAGATGTCCCAAAGGTAACCAAACCACAGCAGAAGATCAGCTGCCAGCTGATACATCACCATTGCTACTGGGTTTCAAGCTGTGGTCAGACACTCTAAAATCAGATCTTTGGCTGAAAAAAGCAATTCACAGAAAATAACTGAAACACTGTTTTTTTTTTTTGCTGGTAGGAGGGAAATTTTCCCAGTGTGAGCCAGTTCACTGGTGCTATATTAAGTCCATTGGTTTGAGAGAACCTGGCAGAGATGTGTAGGGTGGAATGATTGCATTTATGTCTGAGTTTTTGCCCACTACACTGTCATATTGATTACCTTTGTCAATCTCTAATATACAGCACCTAATATCTTATTTTGGCATCCCCAACTTACTGCAGCTGAGAGGATTGTATTAAATATTGGTTTTTGAGAGAAGGAGGAGCCCACAGACAGGATGAGGGAGATCTGCCTTGGCGAAGCACATCCCTGACAGCTCCTCAGAAATCAAAGTTGAGCCAAACTTAAGGCTCACATCCACACTGCTGTTCCAGGCAGTGGTCACCAGGGCATGAAGTGTGATACTCAGCTGTCTGACAAATATAAATGTACTGAAAGTGACCAATTGAACAAGCACATTGAATTTTTTGTCAGTGTAAGTGTTTTGTATGTCAGTTTGATGAAAGTGATATCCACCCTCCCCCTCCAGTGCCTACCTTCCTGCTCCATTCAGTCACGAACAGGGCATTGAGCAGATGCAAACAACTGCCCACACACACATCCTGTTCAAGATTTATACTATAAAGCATTAACATATTTTAATAAATCAGCAGATTAGACTTTTTTTCCTACCTCTTCCCAATAACTGACTCTTAGATCTAACTGTTAGCTCTGAGATGGTGGAGATAAAAACCTCAGTTACAAAATGCAGGACTAATTCTGGGATGTTGTTCAGGCACCTTTTTCCCCTTTCTGTTTGGGTACCCTGCACTCTTTACTCCCTGTGAAAATGTCCTAGTCTAAATAAAAATATAGATTATAAGAGGAAACAGAAGGTTCTTGCTGATATCAACTAGAGTAGATTGGAGGCACGTTGAAATCAAATAAACCCCAACAACTCTATTTTAAACAAGTCTCCTTCCACTGCATTATTTATCCCTTAATATCTAGGGAATGTTCTTTGCCTGAATATTCTCCCATCCTTTGCTAGAGCATGCCATCTGCCTCCCCATGTGAAAAATGGATGCACAAGTGGAGAGGCATTAAAACATTAACATTCAGAGAGTTGTGGTGCAAAGGGATGCACATGAGAATGACTTTTAAATCATGAGAGATGAAGGACATTCTTTGAGGACTGGGAACTGCACAAATTTAGCACAGGTTCATTCTTACTAAGATATTCTGTTCAATTGAGTGTTGATGTTTAAGTACTCGTACAGAGTAGCCCTTAATGCAAACCCAGGGGTCCTCAGGCTCATAAAAAAAAATAGTAAAAAAAACAAACATAGTAAAAATATTGCCAGCCAAGCACTGCAGCTGTCCATCACTGCAGCTGTACATCACAGTCCAGTGCTCTGACTTCAGCCTGAAAGAGCAGCTTTCAGTGCTCAGCTCTGCCAGTGCCCTGCCAGCTTCCCCTGAGTGTGTCTTGGCTGCCCCAGTGCTGGTGGGAGATTGAGCTTTTGTTTCATGGATCCTTCAGATGTGCTGCTGGGAAGAGCTCTGTGAGAGCCCACAGAGGGAGCCTTGGCCACTGCAGGAAGGTGGGAGTTGTTTGCTCAGCCCGAGCTGGCTGTGCCCTTGCTCATGCTCCCACCTCAGCAGCTGCTCCGCTCACCTTTGGTGCAGTGCTGCTGTTACTCAGCTCCTGTTTGCCTCAGGGTGAGCAGAACAGTGTCACACCTAGCTGGGAAAGTACTGACAAACCCACACTGCCATGGGTCATAGTCCTCTGAATGTTGCCTTTGCTTAGCACTTTATGAACATGCAGCAACTTGCAAACAAGCACACACAAATTTATCTAAGCTTTTCACTGAAAAGGTGGTCAAGCATGGGAACAGGCCACCCAGGGAAGGAGTGAAATCACCATGCCTGGAAGGGTTCCAAAGACATGTAGATGTGGCACTGTAGGGACATGGTTTAATGGTGGATTTGGCAGTGCTGGCTAATGGTTGGACTTGATCTTACAGGCCTTTTCCAACCCTAATGATTCTATGATTCTCAGAGCAGGTAACTTCAATGGGTTACCTGACTCCTCTAAACCCACAAGCAGATAACAGTTTTTCATGTATGTTACTGTTAACTCTTTTGCAGTTCCCTTTTCTAATGGGTTTAAGGTGGTCGAGAACCTGTCCTTCCTAATCCCACTCCCCTTTCCCTGCAAGACTTAGGAGAGACTCACCTTTGGTGACAGCTGGAAGTGATGCTACAGCTTTTAATTAGTGAGCTGAGTCCTGACTGCCTGAAGAGGAAGTCACACACTGTATTTTGGGGTGATTGCACCAGCAAGAGCAGCATCAGCCAGCAGTGCACAGGAGCTGGCAGTGGGAACACGGAGCTCATGCAGCCCTCCCAGCCTTGCTGCAAAATCCTCCTCAAGTTTCTTGACACTTCAGATCTCAGCTGTTCTCCTGCCTCTTGGCAGGTAGTAGGAGAAACAAGAGACTCAGTGAATAGAGGAATCTGGTTTTTTAAAGAAAAAATTAAAAAAATGTTGCACTTTTGTATTCTTTGGTGACAATAAGTAGGCAGATCCTTCTGAATCAGATATAGGCAGGACTGGTACTGATGTCTGTCATCAACAATAATTAGACAGGACTGGCAAAATTTGGACCATTGTCCTCATCTGAAAATCTGATTTTTAAATTTTCAACAAAAAACAACAAACTATTTCAGAAAATTAAATCAGGACATATTTTTTGTTCATGCTAAAAATGGATGCTACAGTGAAACTTACCACATTTTTATGACAGTGGGTTTAGCACTGGTAAGAAGTATTGCCTTTATGTCTGGGATATTTAATTTGATGTTCCTGTAGAAGTTTCCATATGTGAAGAAACAATGAACTTTGGAAAATTCTGGTTTGTTACAAGAAACTGATTGAAATTTGGCTGGTGATTTCTTCCCAGATTCTCCCAGCTCTGATTATGTTTAAGGTGGGGAGTCTTGGCTGGTCTTCCCTAGAGAAAATTTCTTCCCAAGGAATATCAGGAGGCTGGAAGAGGAGAGTTGCCTTACTTTCCTCCTTGATGGCCCATGGAGGAGGAGGAGGAGGAGTGGGTGTTTATGTGGGAGGAAATGGGACAGCACTTGTGCAAGTCAGAAGTGCTCATCACTTCTAGCTGCAGCCAAAGCCAGAGAGAGCTGTGCTGTGGACTGATAAAAACCTTGAGAATAGAAAAATGAAATATGGTCTCCTTATTCTGAGATGTCAAAAATTAAATTGTTCTTTTGATCCAGTCCTCCCGGCCTCGGTTCCTCCCTCAATAAAATAAATCCAGGATTGCTCTGATGTCACAGCAGATTTATGAAAAAGAATTTGTGAGTGTCTGTGAAGTGTGCAGGGGTTTGTCACGTTGGGAGTGAGGAAACCAATGGTCTTAGTTCCCAGCAAGGTTTTGAAGTATGTAGCAAGGTTATACTCAGTGCAGATACAGGGTGCAGCTAGGAGGAAATATATTCAGAGGTTTGCCCAGCGTGCCTCATTCTCTCTGTGCATTGAGTTGTGAAATCTGTAAAAATAATAATATATGTTCACTTATAATTAAAGGCTTCATCATAATGCATGAGCACAGGGGAGGCAAATGAAGGTTTGTGCATGTGCAATTATTGAATAACTTTCTAAATTGCAGCATCTTGCTAAAGCAGCAGAGGTTCAGGCTAATTTAGGGAGTCATGGAAAATGTCTGTAATACTGTTCTGTGCAAGAGTTACCCCCTGCAACATGATTTTATTTTCATTACTAAAACTTTGTGTATTTACTTCAATGTTTATTTTCTGGATTCAGGAAAGGGAATATGAAAATAATTCTATGGGTTTTTTGCAGGGCAGAAACCACTTGCTGCTTTGCAATTGTACATTACATGGCACCAGGGCCACCATGCTTGGTGGCTGTTTGGTCCTGCCCTATGAAACATAGGAAGTAATATTTTGAGCTCCAGATTGCAGTGTGATTTTATGTTTAGACATATATCTAAATTCATGTGCTTTAAAGAGTGCTGTAATTTAGTTGATTGTTATGTTTTCATTTAATGGCCACAGTTAAATGGGAAAAAAGTATTTTAATGGAATTTTCTAACAATTTTTTTCTCAGGATGTGGGTACAAAATTTGATAGTGAGGCCTTTCCAGAATCTCAAAGCTAGATGCCTTTACCTCAAATACGAACCATTTGGATTCGATTTCTATTTTTGTGTGAAGACATTGGAGAAAAGGAATAGGAATGAAATCTTGGCTACACATAAAATTAATTTCTCCATAGCTTTCATTGAAATTGGAATTTTGCCTTAAGTATAGGGAAGAACATCTAGCTGTAAACATTAGTCCTTTGTTTGCTGCATTTCATTCTCTTGAAATGGTTAATACAGATATTTCTTACTCTCACCCGTGTGTATTTATCTATGGCTTCTGAAGTTGATCCTTTTATGCAAAAGCAGTACCTTCCTCCCATTTTTCTTGCACAGAAACCTCTACAAGGCTGAGATATGCCAGAAAGGATAAACTAAGAAAGTGCATTTACAGTGGAGGGAGCTGCACACTTGACTTCCTCTAACTCTTTGTGATGCCCATCCATACAGAGCACACCATAAAATCAGTTCCTGCAGTCCTGGACTTGCAGTGGACATTGGAGAAGTCAGACTCTGCTTCCAATAGGAGTATGAAACTGTTTTTCTGGACCATTTAAGAGCCCTGAGCAAGGTTGTGGAAGCATAAAACAGTTTTGTGTTCGTCTGCAGTGACCTTTCTTGAGCTCTAAGAAGAAATCACTGTGCTGAAATCTCTATTTTAGTGCAGGTGAATTAGGTGCAAATGCTGTAACCACACAAAAACATTTATTTGCTTCTGCAGCAGCTCAAGTGCCACATCCCTGGAAGTGTTTAAGGCCAGGTGGGATGGACATTTGAGCAACTTGGTGTAGTGGAAGGTAGGGGCTTAGAACTAGATGATATTTAAAGTCCTTTCCAACCCAACCTATTCTGTGGGTCTATGAAATCCATTGTGGGTAACTTTCCTAAAGGATTTTAATCCCTGACACTCACCTGTCAAGTTCTTTTCCAAATCAGCTGAAAGAGAAACCTGAGAAAACCCTTTGGGAAAGGGTAGTCATGTGGGAAATTCTGGTGTACCACAAAGATAGCTTGCCATCCCCAATATGGGAAGAAGGCCAACATGAGAAAATATGTAAATATGGAATCAACTTCCATCATTCCTTGTAAGGCACGTAAGAGGTTTCATACAGGCAGTTTTGTTACATTACCCTCTGTTCTTATTTTCAAATTAGAGACAGGAAGAGCAGCCTATGACAGAGGAAAATGACTTTAGGATGCTTGGCAGTGCTGCTCGGATTCATTGCAGTAGTGCCCAGGGACCTTTCTCAAGGATAAGGACCTTGTCCACCGGTCAGTGTGAAAGCAATGTAAAATATATAACACAGTCTCTGTCCCAGGGAATCTCACAAGCCAAACGTGACCACTAGTCAAAGCAGGGAGGTGAAGAGAAAATGAGAGTTAAAGTTAAGCAGGACCTTTCCCTGACAGGTGTCCTAGATTATGGAGGTAGGCAGTTCCATTAATGTGATTTTAAGAGTCTTTATGTTATATTGCTGGATGCTTGGTTTTCCTTTGTGGCAGGACATGTCTAAACATCAAGAGAAGTTTGTTCCAACATATTCCTTTGCTTGGCTTAATAAACCATTAGAAAGATAAGAAATGTAATAGTAACATAATTTTATTTTTTGAGTTCCAGAGGCCCAAAAATCTAATAAGAGAGGAACACTGCATTTCATGTTATTTATTTATGTTGGACCTTTGCTCCAAAGTAACTTCAACAAATAAAACCAGAACATCATAAAAGCAGAAGAAGCATCCTGCAGAAAAATAAATTGATGATCTGGGCACAAATCATATTTATTAGAATGATTAGGGTTATGGACTTTGAGAAAATGCAATATTAAAAGCAAGTTTTCAGTCTGTGCAACTGTGGATGGTGGTGTCATCAGAGAGAGCCTGACCTTAAATCGTGCAAATGGTCTTGCTACAGATAGGAGTCACTTTTTAGAAGCTAATTAAGAATATTAGTGTTCCAACCATGGGATTATATTATAATGTCAGTTTAGACAGCAGAATCTTCATATGCCTACACATAAGCACTGCTGTGCTTATTGGGGAATCATCTGAAAGATTATTAGGACAAAAGTGATCTGAAAAAGAACTGGAAACAAAAAACCTGGTTCTGTCTTTGAGTCTTTCATTGATTTGTTGGGTATAATTTACCTTTTACCTCTTTGGGCTCCAGTCAGGATGTGGGAACTCCTGAGAGTAATTGTGGTGTAAACAAGATGACCCTGTCACCAGAATCTCCTAAATGTCTCAGAATCTATTGTATGGAAACAAGCAGGATGGTGACTTCTACCAACCAGAAGAAACTCTTTTTTTCTCAAAATCAGAAAATTTTTCAGTCCCAAAGTGACAGAAATTGGGAACAAATGGGAAGGAATGGCTTCTTGGTAGATTGAAATCCAGTTTGACATCAAAATGAGATTTTGGCAGAAAACTTCCTAGCAGCTGCACCTCAGTCTCTTTGGAAGGAGCAGGTAGTTCTCACGAGCAGATGTAGGTGGCAGAAAACAGTAAGAAGGAGACAATCATCTGTGGACTTCTTGTGCTGTGCTGTCTCAAGGAATTCCTGCCAACCCTGTGCTCTTCTCCTGCTGGTTAGAACAAATATCCTGAGGCAGATACATGTACACTGATACTAGAGACAAATATTACTTCTGAGATAGCAGACTTTCAGAGGTTCTGTTGAGCTTACTCTCTGTAGTTTAAAAAAACATCTGATGAAATTGAAGCGTTAGTTGTATTATGATATTCTATTCTTTTTCATTAGTAAATTCAAGGAGTTTTAATTTGTATGCATGGCTGAGAATGTTTTATTGGTTGTTTTTATTTCCATTAATAAGATCCACTTTAACAGCAGCTCAGTATTTATTTTCTCACAGAGGGATTAATATGGCATAATATAGTGCAGGGTTTCTCACATTGCTGTATTCACAGCCAACTATAATCTGATTTGGGATAGCACATAGAAGTACATCAGGGAACATCTGATTTTAGAGCTTTTAAATTCAGTATAATAAAAACTTATCTCTCTTACTGAGAATTAAAGTCATTGCAGGACAGAGGATTTTTTGAACCAAGAAGGAATCCATTATTCATTATGCAGAGATCCAGGCACAGTGTTTTCCTTTAGATTCATTGCCTTTGTGTAATAGTGCCTTTATCTGAGAAACTTTGGGTTTTTCTCATAATATGAAAGTAACTTCTCTGAGTAGTGATTTTATCATCTTTTTTTTGTTTTTTTGGTTAGGGGATTTTTTATTTTTCCTTTATTTTTCCTTTTTTTTTTTTTTAATCAGAATGGTTTAAAGAGATTTATTGAGCATGTTATGTGATAGTGAGAAATCAGAAGGAGAAATATGAGATCTGAGTCCCAAATTGTTTGCATGTTTGAGACAAATCAGAAATCATGGATGTGATTTCCAGTGCCAAAGGTAGTTCCATTGTTTGCTATAGAAGCCCTTTATGTTATAACCAGGGACTGTCCATTAAGTAAATAGTTCCCAGATAATGAGCAGTAAATACTAATAACCTGTGAATTAATTAATTCCTGAAAGAAGTGGATACAAAACACAGTTTAAGGCTGAATAAATACCAGTTTTTCAAAACACATCAGAAGAACTAAACTTTTAGGAGTCAATACTAAGTGCAGCTAGATCAGTAAGGCAATTCTTATTTCTGGGATCAAGACTATGGAGCTTGGGGAAAGAAGTGGACACAGATTCTGGAAACTTCAGCATGAATTAGGTAAAAATGCTTCTGCAAATGCATTGCTTCATTTCCTGTCTAGATCTAAATTAAATAATTTTGAGTATTGTAGAGCCAGTTTTGTTTTTCTCTCTGGACCAAGGCCTTGCTAGACCCCAAGAAGAAGCTATGTGCTGTGTTCTCCACTCGTAATTTAGCAGTAGCCCTCCTGTCAGTGAAGAGATGTTCATTTCTCCCCTTCACCCAGCCTAATCGTAAATTCTAACCACTTGTTCTTGAATGGAACACAATGTTTTTCAGTCTGCCTCATCATTCATTTTGTAGCAAAGGGAAATCTAATGACTCTGAGGAAAAACCTCTGTGAGGGGATGTGGCATTTTCAGAACTAACAAATAGCCAACAACTTCATTTATATATTTCTTTCTTGGCTTGTGCTTATTGCTAATGGGATGTAGCATCAGAGTTTGTTTTGCCTCTTGCTGGCACTCCCACGTTCATTTTACATTAGGTCTCTGTTATTAATACATATTGGCCCTTCCATGCTTCAGTGTATATTGAGGTATCTGCCCCTTTTAAGTGACTGATTAAGTGCATAGTGACTTCTGATCAGATGCCTTTGTAGAGATCCTGGAAACAGAGAACAAGTTTTGAGACTCCAGGTTCTGTTATCCTGGATCACAGGTCCTTAACCTCCCTCACATCCATGTTCCCTCAGATCAGAGAGCAGACATGCAATCCGCAATGCAATGGGCATTTGCAGCACAAAAACATTGGAGTATGGAAGCTTACCTGTGACAAACTAGAAGAAAATGAAGTCTGCAACAAAAAATGTGAACATCCTGCCTTTGGATATATGCACAGTGACTTGATACTCTTTTGGTAGTTGCCAGTTGGTGGAAAGCTTCAACAATGGCTCTAAATAATTTTCCTTGTTATTATTGTTAAGTACTTTAAGCGAGCTTCATCTACTGAAGTATTTGTGATATATTCAAGGACAGGTTGTTTTCCTTAAAGATACCAAAGGGAGGTAGAGAAGTCCTTAGTACCTTAGAGGTATTAAGCTGGAGAAAGTAGCCTGATACAGATCATTGACTATAAAGTCATGAGTGCCAGGACCACTGGCTGACAACCTAAAAATGGCATCTGTGCTGCCATGACTGTGAAACTCGTTATTTGGGAACTGCCAATTTAATGGACAGTCCCTGTCTGGTTTGCTGCAATGCCCATAAATAATAGTTGTAACCAAAAGGACTTCTGTAGCAAAAGGTAGAGCTGCCTTTGACACTGGAAATCACATTTAGGTGGTTGGTAGAGATCAGTTTGTCTGAATGTTGTTTTAGCTGAGCCTTAAAGTAGCTGAAAATTTATTGAAAAAATTATTTTCACAAAGCAAGCAGACAGTTGAAGTCACTGCTGTGAATTCAGTGGGCTCTGGAAGGAAACTTTTGTTGTTGTGATTGATCTGAAGGTTTTAGAGAAGCATTTGCTTCCCACAGTTTCCCCGCCTCATTTTATCAGCAGCTCTGTGCTTTCCCCTGTGATCCCAGCATCTGTTTCCTGTTCTTTTTGGTTCCTTTTCATCACTGAAAAAGAAAGGGAGAGACAAAGAAAAAAAACATGATGAGGGAAAAGGGATGTTATTAGTTTAACATCTTTTGGAAACCTTTTTGATTTCTAATGAAGGGTTTTTTTGGTTGGTTTTTTTTTTTTTTTTTTTTTACACCCAAAGGAAATACTTCATTGTTACCAACCTGTCGTGCACAGACTGGTGCTTTCAACTTCTCCTGGGGAGAATAAATGAAGTGAGGCTTGTCTACCTTCTTTATATGCGAATATATGTAACTAAATTCACAGTGCCTAAAACATGAAAGGGCTCAAGTCCCTCAAACAGAAAACCTAGGAATAGCTCTTCAACTGGCTTTAGTGTTGGCACCACTGAGCAAACATGCTGGGGGCACCATTCATCTGTCTGAGCCATCAGAACTACCTTGGGATATCCAGCCCAGGCTCCAGCTGCCTGTCCAGAAGGATGTGACATGCTCAAAGGTCCTCAGATACTTCAGAGCATCTAGATGGCACTAGCAGCCTATATTTAGGCACATGAACTGAGCCCCAGGGCTATTATTCAGCTTCAAAAGTAGACACTAGGATGCCTATAGTGTGCTCTTGGTGTCTACACTCTCACACTGAACAGAGATCCATGTACTCCATGTACCTTTAGGGGTTTGAATTTGTCTACATAAATTCAAACCCCTAAAGGTACATTAAATGCCAGGAGCATCTCTGTGGGGCTGGCAGGTACCAGAGTGGGTGAGCTGAGCCCCTTCCAGCCTCCCTCAGCTGTGCTGGGTTTCTGCACCTTGCTCCCAGCCAGACACCTCTGCTGGAGATATTTCCATTGAGGAATCTCAGTCTGGATCTGGCAGCCCCGGGTGGCACCTGGGCTCTCACAGCCCCCAGGCTCAGCCAGGAACAGATGGGGGAAGTGCTGCAGAGCAGGCCCTGACTGTCCAGGCAGCAGCCCCATGAAATGACAGCCTTGTCCCCTTGTTTGACAGTCATTCTTGAGGAATGAAGGAAGACAGCCAGGATGCCTCAGCGAGGGTGGAAGGAAGGAGCATCACTACTCCCTTTAACCTGAGAGCTGATAACAGCCATGACCAAGTGACTCCCTCTAGCTCTGAATACTTTCTTCTCCTGCTGCTGATCTGAGTTTGGCAGGCAAACTGTTCATAAAATTGATTTATAAGGGAAGAGGTCACAGGAAATCCTTTTACAGCACGGTTCATCTTGTATATAACTAGGGAGCCAGGGCAAATTTTTGGCACATGCTCCCAGCCTACTTTTTGGAATGGTGAGTGGGTAAATCTGCATCATTCTCTGAACTGGACTGAATTAACACTGCACTGAGAAATTATCTAATTGCAGAGATTCTTACGTGACTCCTTGAACTGTATCAAGGCTAATAGTTTCAGGCCCACTTTTCTGAGATATAGGAATCCCTTTAGTTGAAAAATAGAGAAAGTTTGAATTTTAAGTATCTCAGAAAGCTATATTTGCAGGGAGAAAAAAGAATTACCTGTATATCCAGGTGACAGAAAACCTTTAGAGGTTATGCAACAAACCTTAAGCCATGATTTTTTTTCTGATTTTTCTCATACAATAGTTAGGGAAACTGAGGCTTGGTACAATTGCAAGTTTTCCATATAATTCCTCAACTAGAAAGGCTGATGTGAGCCTCACATGTGTATGTTTACATTGCTCTCTTCTGCCCAGGAGTCATGTTGAAGTAGGGGTGTTATGATTCTCCTCTCTGGTAAACCCTGAAATGCACCAGGAGTGTGTGTGCAGTTAACTATTGAGTTTCAGTTTAAACTTCTCCAACTAAATATCCATAGTGAGAATGCAGGAACACTCCAGACTAAGAGTCCTAATGAAAGAGAATTAATTCCTTTTCTTAGAGAGTGAAATTAAGTGGAAACTTCCTCATCTCTTCACTAAATTCTTGATGAGGAAGACTCAAGACTAATTTTCCAAGTTCCCGACTGTGAAATATTACACACTTAATATTTTAATAACATTGTAACCCTCCCACACAGAGGAGGATAGATTATGACCCTCCTTTTCACAGTATTCCTGATTTATACCCATCTGAGATGAGAGACCCTGGAAGTTCATCATAAAAATGATGACCCAGCAACTTGTGGGGCTGTGATAAATATTGCATGAGATATCCATACATGAAAAAAATCTTTTATAGAACATTAATCACTGCTAAGTTAATGCTGTGGGATGTTTTACTATTTTGTAAATTCTAAATGATTAATTAAAAAAGCTGATTTACTCTGACCTTTGACCCAAATTTTTGGAAGGGTCAGAACAGAGACAGTCAGGAGCAGCCAAACTTCACTTTGCATGTGAGTTTCCTCTCTTTTTTTCCTGTCCTATTTTCCTTCCCATAAGCTTCCTATGGATTTCCCACCCTAAAGTGTGGGTTAGCTCATGTACCACTTAGAAGTACAGAGTGGGAACACTCTCTCTTTAATTTATAATGCTGGACCTCAGACACTCCAGCAGCACTTCTTATTTTCCCTCACAAACCTTTATTCCTCTTGGTACTTTTTTCTTGCCCCAGGCTTAGCCCAAGCCTTAGGCAATATTCATCTGAGTGAATGCAAAGGCAGGATTCATCTCTGCAAAGGCAGGCATCTGCTCTGACAAGTGTGACACCTTGAACTTGTGCCTCCACAAGCCTCTCTTCAGCTAGAAGGGGAATGTAGAAAGGAGCCTTCACCTTTATAGCCATCCCTGGCAAGTACTGCTCAGATGACATTACGTTCTTGCAGTTGAGAAATTCCAATTTTAGCTAGGCTACCCCACATCTGAGCTTCCCATCTAATCAATGAAGAGAAACAGGTCTTCTGGGGAATATTTCTCTCACCCTAAAATAGGGCAGAGAAGCTGTGAAAGCTGTGATCTACATGCACCTGCTTCTCTTCACAGTCTTAAAAAAAAAAGCCAAGGCAATTTGCTCAGATAGAGACATTTATAGATAGATGAGGTGATCTCCTCCCTCAGCATCAGTTTCAGTCATATGGACCATGTGAGATGCTTTAGGGCATTGTGGCTACCCCCAGTTTCCCCCTTTGGAAGACCCTGATCCTGTCCTTCAGTCAGCCAGTCCTGCAGCTCTCTAGATTATATGATCTCCATTGTTTATCTCTAGTGGCACCTGACACCCATGTGTGGGAAAATGAATTGAGCCTTTGGTATCATTTATTTGTACTCCTCCACACCCCTTGCACAGTGTCTATTTGAATTAGAAAAATAATCCTTCTTTTCCACATTTTAAGAAAGACCCTATTTTTACAAAACCCTGCTGCAAATGCAGCAAATTAGAGTCAAAGTTGTCCTGCTGAATACTCCAAAAATAAGACTCCTTTTTACCACTGATGGGCAAGCAGATCAGCAGCTCATGCAATCCAGTTGCAGACCAGTGGTGTCCAGGCTAGAAGGGTTTTGGCTGTGGCTGACTGCACAGGTAACAAACATCTTCAGCATCCTGTCGACCACAGCTGACCTTCATGTGCTTGTTTCTTTTCTTGGCCGACCCATTTTTTTTTCTTCACTCAGTTTGATTTCCTTGGCAAATGTGGAAACTTTCTCCTTCCTTTTACTACTGCCCCAGCAAGCAACATCTGATGAGCTGTGGGCATCTGCCAGCTGTAGCTGCTGGCACAGGTCTGCTCTGTGCAGGTGTCTTATTGCACTCTCATGTTACAGCTGAACACCTGTGTGGCAGAAGACATTAAAGGATTTATGGAAAGCAGGACAGTATCTGTATGGAAAAAAGCTTCTGGTTTCAGAATTCTTTTTAATTTTTGATGGGAGAGCTTGAAACAGAGAATTTGGGTGTCTCCTGTAGAGTGTTCAGTGGGGCTTTGCTTTTGTTCCAGAATATCCTTGCTAACAAACTGCATAACTAAAACAACAGGAGTTTATGACTGCACCAGATTAGGAAACACACAGAGAAGTAGGATGAACAGAGCAGACAGAATATCTTGTATCTTTTTATATAATGATCAGTGTATATCACAATTCAGGCTTGATTCTTCATACTGAATACAGCTTGACCACAGCAAACCTTAAACACAGACCAGAATGCATGGATGTCCTTTTATTTGATGCTGGGTAAAGTAAGTTTAAAGATAGCAATCTCTTCAGCTAATTCAGAGATAAAAATACAGAAAACCTTTGCTTCATTTTAGCAACGCTGAAAACTCTATTCCTTTTATTGTAGTCTTCCATTTACCTGTCAGTGTCTGTATTTTTGAATTATCACAATATCCAACCACACAGAAAAACTCATACTTTAGGTTGGCTTAAAAGAAAGGTAACCTTGTAAACATTTTGCTGGAGGTTGTAAATGTTAATGAGCCAGAGTGAAGTTCTTGCTGTGGGCAACCCACACATCCCTGAGAAGCGTAAACAGCAAGAATGAAGGGGAATTAGAGAGGGTAGTATAAGATGGTATAATTATCTGTAATGGGCTGGAATTACTGAAGGGAAGATTTAGGCAGGTTTTAGGGAAATGTCTGTGAGCATTGGTGTGATGGGGCTGTTCTCTGGTTTGCTTGGACCAGCGTTGTTGCAATGGACAACAGACAACCTGGTTAAAGGGCAAGGAAGTGTCCCATAAGAAAAAGCTGTGCAGCAGCAAAGTACTGTATTTAAACAGTGGTTCTCTACATGCAGCCAGCTTTTTTTAGTCCCATCCCTGTCATGTGATAATTTTATATCTGGCAACATGAGAAAAGGGAAGTGAGGAGCTGGTTACCACCACTGAAACTTTTAATTTCTCTAATTTCTCTGTCTGCTTTCTGCCTCACTCCAGAATACTCTGAAGGACAAGGTTAACCAACCATTTTTTGCTCCTGAGGTCAAAGCAGAACTACTGTTGCATGTATAAAGCAAACGATGTGCATTGAATGTCCAATAAATTCAGGTTTTCTAGGATACCTTAGATTTACTGAGGAGATCCCCTGTGTTGTCCATACACCAGAGATCTAAGCTACTCAGAGGAGGAGCCATAGCTCAGAGACCTTTCATACCAATGCATCTTGATGAGCGGTCCTTCCCAGACAAAAAACTGTAACACCATTGGTCAACAGTAGAAGTTTTTTAAAGAAAATTCTTATTCGTTGGGACGTTTTGCTGTCATGAGAAGAGAAATCAAGAAACTGTTTAAGTTTCATGTAATTTGTTAAATAAAGAGAAATTGTGGCTATTACTAGAGTAAAACAGGTGGTTATGTTCATGCAAAGTTATAAAACGTTGAAAAGGACACTGTGATTCTGAAGTCAGACTGGACTGAAATCTAATTTCTAATGTAATTTTAGAACAAACTAAAGTTTTACAGAAGTGATTGCCCACTTGGAAAAGTCTGTGGGAGGCCAGACTTCCCTGCCTCTTATCACAACTAAAGGAGCTTTTAAGAGCAGGAGTTTTCTCAGGTGATGGAACAATGATGGGAGACAGGACCTGAAATTCTTCCTGCTGTGTCTTGTTCAAATTGTGGACCTGACCTTGAAGCCTTACTTTCTTTGATGAAAAAGAACCACAAAAGGAGGGTGAAGATTACCCTAATCTACATGTGGGCACTGTGGAATCATGTCACAGGTGGTGTGGCAGCACCTGGGGCTGATGGGGAATGAAAGAGGCCATGGTAGCAAATGCACAGCGTATCTCTCCCTCTCTTCTCTAGGTTAGCAATTATTAGGTATGCAAACTGGAACAATTCCCACAAGAAGCTGGAGAGGCCAGGAAGAGCCTGGCTGCTAGAGGGGGCTTATAATTCAATCTCTTTGTGCTGTCTCTCTCTGCCTTTTTTATTTTAATCTAGTGTTTTGTTTCTGTTCAAATTAGTACAGGCATCCCTTAAAAATGGCTCCATTGTGAAAGATTCTCATTTTCTTGCCAAAAGTCATTTTAGTGGGACATGCTGGAAAATCCTTTTGTTTGCTGGCAATCCCTCCTTGTGGAAGACCAGCTGCTCATTCCTGGTAGCAGAGCAGGTATTAATTCCTCAAGGGCAATACTCTGTCACGGCCAAGCCTGCCCAAAAGCAAGTGCAAAAGAGTGGGGAAGCCACTGGAAAGGATTGCACAGATTTAAAGACAGAGATGATTTTTGGCTGCAGCAGTGTCTGGTTTTGCTTAGGAAATGACTCATGACCTTGTGGCAGCGTGCAGGGCAACACCTCTTCTTGTTAAGAACATTTTTGGCCATGCTGGGCCCCATCACATCAGCCTGTGGTGCTTCTTTGGGCTTTTGCCATTTCTCCTCCAAGTCAGGAGCTTCTGACTGACACCCAGTTCAGCCAGTTCTCTGGAAGAGGCTGTGAGAAACACACCTGGGCAGAGTGGCCTCATGGGGACACAGATGGTTGGTGTCATCTGTCAGGAAATCAGTCAATAATGTACAAGACTCTGAGTACTGCAGACTTATTGGCAGGAGTTTCAGATGCAGACATCATACAGGCACCAATAAGCCTATGACACCTAATGAGGCAATTTTCTCACCAAGGGCTGTTTTGCTCCTTTTATCTAGTGCCTCTTTTCCTGGCTGCTCTTCACTTCCCTCTTTCCTCCCCTCTCTTTAGTCAAAATAAGCAGAATTAATTTCTTTCCTTTAATATAGATGTTGGTTGTCTTGGAAAAAACCTACTTCATCTGTCTAGGTAATGAACCCTCAGTTAAGAGCTATGATATTTTTAGGAGTTGCTTGCATACGTAATCATGCTCTGCATTGCCAGGTATTTTATATCACACCAGATTTTCCAACATTGTCAGACTCTCTTTATTTCTTTACTGATAAATAGGCATATATCTCACTGGCAGTGATGATAAGCTTAGCTGCAGGAGCTACAAGAGTAGAAATCAGAGACCAAACATGACTTTTTTTGTACCAGCAATCCTATTCTCCATCATCGGGCTAATGCTGATAGAGAGGCTCTAGACTTACTCAGGGGAATTTGGAGAATATAGATTTCTGGGAAACTAAATGTGTCACAGACAGTGGCAGCAGCTACCCTACACTTAACTCAGTGAATGCTGGACTGCTTTGTCTCTGAAATAGCTCAATTAATAAATAGCTGTCTGCCTCTCCAAAAATAAGCTTTAATATGCAATTAAAGTGAAAAATTTCCCTTTTGAGGGTGTGGGGAGCTGTTAGATAAAATTATAGGAGGACCAGATGTGAAAAGTACTGTTATTTAATATATTTTAAAATGAGGATAATTAAAAGAAGTGAAACATATAGAGTCTGCCTTTAAAGGGGAATGAATTTGTAAGCTCCCCTGCTAACATCTGTATCACTAGGGAGAGTGTAAGGACTAGCTGTACTACATGGCAGAGAGATGACTAATTACAGAGCATACACACACTTGGATTTCCTTAATATAATAATGAGAATTTATTAAGCAGTGGCAGGGAACAGCAGGCTCAGTGCTGCAATATTATTATTATTATTATTATTATTATTATTATTATTATTATTATTTATCA
>VXAX01005885.1:940752-1090538 GCA_013399835.1 Leptocoma aspasia
TTATTATTATTATTTATTTCTATTACAGTCCTGCACATAAGAATGAATGGAAATGGGACTCCCTATTGTGTTGGGTGCTGCATAAGCTCAAATTGGGTGATTGACTCCTGCAGCTTAAACACTGCTCTCTGTAGTCGTTGCCTGTGGGGATCAGAGTCCAGCTGCAGAGTCCTACTAGGATAGGTAGAGCAGTTAGCTTTTTCACTTTGACTTGTAGGAATTAATTTTCCATTAGGTGTGTCAAAGGTTTGACCAGTTGAGCACTAGCAGAGGGATCATGTAGATCTGAGGGTATACATGAAAGGGCAGAAATGGAAGTTGCATTGGATAAGCAGGGTGGTAGCACAGGCATATAAATTAAACTACTCATAATCCCTGGATGGGGAGGTTGGATTATTGCAAAAACTTCTAATTTCAGGGAAACTTAGAAATTCAAAATTCCTGTGGCTTCCTATGTGTCCCAGAGACTATGAAATACCTGGCAACACGACTCCATGATGTAACCAGTTCCTAATCCTTTCCCTTTTGTCGGGACAGGATTTGTTTGTCCTGGAAAAGAAAGGGATTTGAATAAAAATGAGCCATGGACAAGCCTAATCCCAGGTGATTGGCAGGAGACTCAAATTCTTTTCCTCGTCTCTGTCCTCTGCTTTGGGAGCACAATGCCATGCTCTCCCTGCTCTGTGGACAGCCCTGCACCAGGCTGACAGCAGAAGACATTTCAGAGGAGTCCCACTGGGCAAGGCTCATTCCCAGCTGCAGCCCTGTCCCATAATACTTCTACTGTCACCTGTGAGATGAGACTATGTGTAGAATCACAAAAATATCAAAAAGTTTGCCTACAACTGAGACATCTGTCAAGGGGAAAATTTTTTATTTGGGTGGTATTTCCTTACACTATGAAGTCTTAGGTCTTTTGCAATCCTGCTGATTTGCAGCCTGTGATGTAGATTGTGTAGAGTAATAACTGAGAAAGGAAATCAGGACACATTTGGGTCATTACTGTCACCAGTATTTCTTTGTTTCCAAAGAATACTTGCAGCATTTATTACACTTGCACTTTGCTAGTCTAAGAGTCTTCATTACCAGAAAATATTTACAAGCTCAGGATCTTCTTCCGAACCCCTACCTGAAATTGATGTGAAGAAAGAGATTAAGGATAACTATATCCTGATCTTTCCCCAGGATCTTTTCCCTGTTTTCTAAGACTTTTGGCTCAGTAATTTCCAGATTCTTTTTTTTTTTTTTTTGTAAAGACCATCTGTTTTCTCTCTCATTATATAATTGATTCTATCTAGAGTCACTTATAAACATGGCATGTAATGAATGATCTCATTTTTTAATCTTTTTTAACTTGCTGGTTTTATGTTATTCCTTCTATTTTGTTGGAAAAGGCAGCTGGAAGTTGTTCAGCCTTTCACTGTCATGCAATTTATGACATCACAGAGCTTTTTCATATTAGTTGTTTCATTTCCAGGCAAGTAAATGAAGTAGTTCCTCAAATGGAGACTATAAATGTACTTTGAGAAGTATAACACTGTCTTGGAGTGAGCCATGTTTGTTGAGGATGTTGTAGATTTCCTTTGTCACTAATTGGAATGTATATGTAATTGGGTTTACTTTGGAAAGTCTGCAGTAATCAATATCTTTGGTCAGGATCCAGTATTGACTCTATAAAATTCTGGAGTTATCAGCATTGCCTAAGCATGCAGTGGTGTTTGATGGAAATGGCTCAGTTACCTAAACACAGGTGTGTAGTGTGGGAAGTCCTGAGATATCCAAGATAATCGTGCAGGAAAAATGAGATGGGATCTAAAGGGGACCTAAGATTCTGGAATCTGCTCTGGGCATTCTCAAGGCCATGAGATAACCCAGGACATTTCAGGTGACATATTCTGCCTCCTTTTATCCAAGTGATTCTTCTCTACACTGTGGAAAGCAAATCCTCCTTTATGAAGGCACACACATAAGGAATTAGGTGCTCGCTTTCAGATAATTCTGTGTAAGATAGTTATTCCCATAATTCTCACTTACAGATAATTTTTATCCTAATCTATATGAATAGAGGGAAACTTGCTGTAAGCAACTGTTTAATGAATCCACATTTGGTTAGCATTGCTGTCATTTCTCTGGATGCTCTTGTGTGGCTTGCTTTGTATGTTCTAATTAAAAGAACTTAGAAGCTCTTGGATGTCTTCTTTATTTATGCATCTTTTAATTAGAAAATTCAATAGTTAAGAATTGGGGCATGTGAAGATTCAGCCATTTCATCTCCTGCTGTGATCTTGTTATATGTCCCAAATTAATTGATACCAAGCCTAGTTAGAACTCGGATAAAAATGCCATTAGGGATTAATCCTGGGTGTATTGCAGGTCAGGCTGATGATTTAATATGTGTCAGCTGTACAAGACTGCTGAGTCTTGCCTTTGTTCTTGTCTTGTGGTGCCAGACATCCTTGTCCGGGAGATAGGCACTCACTAAACATCCTGAGATGCATTTTCCAGAAGAGGAGGTTTTGGTGTGGATGGTCCATTTCCAAAGGCCTTGTGGCATCCAGAGTTGCTGTCACACCTGTGTCAGTGGGGCATGCTCTCTTTTGTCACTGCCAAGGCCAGATCTTCTGGGGCCAAGGGAACTCTGCCAGCTGAAATGGACACATAACCATCTGCTCCAGGTGGGTTCCACAGATCACTTCACAGGCGCCATACTCTACTCCCTACAGATAAGTAATCCCATAAGTCAATTGGATCCACGAGAAAAGTTCTTTTTAAATGTGCACATATGATGATGCCATTTCCTTAAAGAAGATCACTGTGCCCCAATTTGTGATTGTAGGAAGGAAAAGCTGCTTACAGCGGTGTTTTGGACACTTTTATCTTTCTGTTGCCATGGATGAGTGAAAAGAACTGATCTCTCCCTGCTACTGCTTGGCTGGAAAGAACAAAGATGTGGACAAAAGACTCAGCTGGTTGAACACCCATTTACTCCTGGAAGTGAACCAGTATTCAACCAGCTGTTTGGATGGCTGGAAGAATAAAAAGGGTCAAAGGGCTGGGGACTCCCACAGGTTCCCAGCCTGTTCAGTTTCTCAACCTTTTCCTTCACTTGCAGCCTGTGAAAAAGAAACACACTGACAAATATAATGAAAGACAGCATAACTCCACAGCAGTTTTCCTGCAGAGAGCTGAAATTAAGTTTTCCACCTTTTCTCTTGTGCTACCTGTGAAAACAAGGGCAAGAAAACATTGTTTCTGGTAAAGCTAAGACTTTCACCTGCATTCTCCTGACAGTGATTCTGTGTAGCATAAATCAGAAATTATGCAAGAAGAATGCTTTGATACTCTGCTATTTATATGTATGCAATACTAAATGAATTAGAAGCTATCTTAGATGATTATAATGTGTCAGCATCTTGGAAATAATAGAAGTAAATGACACCCTTGCTCACAGACACAATACTGAGGAAAAGGCTTGAACATGCAAAAAAAAGTGGGATCCCTCCCCATTTTCCCTGAAGCAGAGAAGGCTCAAAGCCCATTGAGGCAAATCCTGCATCATGCTTACTGCTGCTGTGTCTCTCTGTTATAGAGCCATGGAGTCACGGGGAGGAGCAAATATTGTTTACTGTCAGGTCTGATTCCCTGGTATTCCTCTGCTTAGTGTATTCTGAGTTCTGCCTTTGGTCAGCTTCTTATGCCATTAAATAAACAGTAGATCAAAGCTATCTGTCCCTCTCTCACTCAAATACCTGTAAAAATGATAACTGAAATTGGTCAGAAATTCATGGTTGGGGTCTCACCACCAATTTGCACCCACTGATAATCTGATCCTAGTGCTGTGTTTTGGGCTTTTTTGTTACCTACATTTGATTAGAAATCCCTTTCTTAAAGCCTCTATAAACATGTGTTCTTTAATTCTGTTTTAAATTCTCAGTGGACTAAGAATGTGTCTAATTTGTCCCTGCATAATGTGTCTAGAAGAATGCTTTTCAGTGGTAAAATGCTTTATAGAGCATTTTTAAAACCCTTTCTGGAGACACTAATGGAATTTTCCTCCTTTCTACCCAGCACTCCCCTTTCTAAAACTTAAAAAATATACCAAACAGCATAATGTAGAACATGAATTGTTTAAAATCAGGCATCTTTCCTCCCTCTCCTTCCCACGTGTAAAGTAATTTTCTTTTGAAATGTTTCAAAATTTGCAGCTGTGCAACCCCAGCAGGATGTCCTAAGCTATGGAAAACATAGGAGCATCTGTATGCTTTCCGACTCAAATTTTTTTAAATTTAATTTTAGTGTACACTTGATGTGATGAATTCAAGTCATGTAACTACGGAATAAGCATTGGGGAAGATGGATGGAGGTGGGGAAAAGTAATATGTCATCAAATGACACATTTTCTTCCACCCTATCTCAATGTCAAGGACATGAAAGGGAACAAATTAGTTTGAACAAATATACCGAGAGATTTGTATTCTGTTATCTGTTGCATTGGTCCCAGTTTGAATTCAGGCTGTCAAGGATGTATCTGGGTACTGAACTGAAGATTTACAGGGAAGAGGTAGCAGCTAGGGGAGAAGTATGAATAATGGGGCTCTTGGTGACCTCTCTGTAATGATTTATATTCACTGGAGTTGCCAGAGTTGCCTTTGTCCAGGTTTCCTTTGGAACAATGAAGGATGATCCCAAGCCCAGACTGCTGTCACCAGCCAGGGAAGCCCTGCTGCCGCCAGTTTTCCATGTCACAAAATTTCCAGGTTATCTTGGGCTAACCACACAACCAGGCTTGAGCCACGTGGGGAGTGAATTAGTGCATGCTGTGCTGGCTGGTCACGTTTGAGCTTTTGGCTGCCCCCAGTGTGCCCCCAGCTCCTGCTGCAGGATGGGACTGGCAGAAGCAGAGTCTGTGTTTTGTGAACTGTCACCACTGAAAAGGCATCTGTAATGCCGTGGTAAACAATAGCTGTGAGTGATAATCTGACAGTACAGTGTATAATATATGGGCAAAATTATTATCCATTGGTTTTAAAACAAAACTGGCAGAAATATAGACACATTTATCCTGATTTATTAATTATTCAACAGAACACTTTAGTTCCAGTAAGTGAGGGGACAAACTACATATTTCATCCTTTGAGGGACTGGGATCAAAATTCTGATTCAAGGAAGAGTCTGTTTGATTAAGATTCATATTTAGAAACTAGTGCTGCTGTAAATCCTTCCTATGTTGGTTAGTTAAATGGTGTTTTGTATTTCTGATGTATTGATTAAGAGATTAAATTAAATAGGTTCTGTTGGATTAGCAGGATGGATGTGCAGTGAATGCAAGAGCCTGCCATGTGTGCCTCCCAAAATTTGTATGTAAAAGCTTCATAGGAGGGGAAACATGGTAGGGTAAGAGCATGAATCTTCACAGTTTCTGCTTCCAAAGGGTTCAGGAAACCAGTCATGATATAGCAGAGAACTACTAACTGATGGTAATGTGTGACCACTGCCACGAAACTCCATATCTCAACAGCTTTTTCCTCTATGAATTCCACTGATTGCCTTTCTGAATATGATGGGGCTTCATCTGTGCTTTGCAAAGTGCTTTGCAGGTCTTCTCTGAGATGTACAAAATGCCTGATATTTGCAGGACTCTGTTGCTTAGTAAGGATCTGACCTTGTGCTACCAACAGCTTTCATTCAAGGCCTCTGTTCACTGACAGCAGCAGTGACCTGGTTCCAATCCATGCTTGGCTCATACCAGGCTTTCTCAGGGATTTTGTTCCATACCATGTTCAGTAATTGCTTTGAAAAAGTCACCTGGTGCCTCCCTGAATCTGTTGGGGTTTTTGTTCTGTTGTATTTTGCTTCACCAGCAGTGATGGATGGGAGTTTTGAACAAAGCTGCTCACAGCAAACATGTCAAGTTTGTCTGTTCTTCAACACACAGCCAGGAGACATTGCTGGGAAGGCATCTCTGCCAAGATGCACCTGGACAGGCAAACAATATCCAAAGAAAGGTGTGGCCCCAAACAGCTTTCAATGTAGCTTTCAGGAAACTATTTTTTAGTGCATGTGGATAAAGGAGGCTTGGGGAGGGATTATCAGTCTCTGCAACTCTCTGACAGGAGGGTGTAGCCAGTTGGGGTCAGTCTCTTTTCCCAGTAACAAGTGACAGGACCTGAGGAAAAGGCCTCAAATTGTCCCAGTGGATATTTAGATTTGATATTAGGAAAAATTTCTTCACTGAAAGGGTGGTCACATATTAGAACAGGCTGTCCAGGGAAGTGGTGTAATCACAGCCCCTGGAAGTGTCCAAAAGAGTGTGGATGTGGTGCTTGGAGATGGGGTGGGTTGGGCAGGGTGGGAGTGTAGGGTTAGTGCTTGGACTCAATGATCTTAGAGGGCTTTTCCATCCTTAATGAATCTACAGCTCTATGAATTGGGATATGACCTCGACTCAGCATGGCACAAATTTCTCCTCCCTTTTCTCTATACCTCAAGCCATATCCCATAAGCCAAATTTGTCACTCCACACAATTCTTGTAGGTATTCCATAGGTAAACTTAAACCAAATTGCTCCCTGTCCAAAACCAACTGTTTTTCTTTTAAAAAATATGAACATCTAATATCTCAGTATAACTTGTGTACTAAGGAGATAACCACAATTATAAGAAAATCTGATTTTTTTCCAGAAGAAAATTACAGACTTTTAACTGTCAAATACCACACTCCTGAAAAAAATAATAACAAAAACAAAGGCTGAGATCTCCAAAGCAGAATCAGATTTTAGATATATACTGTATTCAATGGACAATTATCTGATTCTTTGAGATTGCTTTGGGAGATAATAATAAAAAAAGGCAAAGAGCTCTTCAGAAGTTCACCATTAAGATGCAAATCTGTAGGCAAGAGGGCTTGGTTTGTAATTATCTGCCAAGTCAAATAATAGGGACAAAGCATATCTGAAGAGAATTCACGTTAGTTGAAAACCATGTTTTGTCAAGTCAAAATGACTAAATTTTTTTACATATTTATATTTTTTCCAATATCTGGAAGGTAAAAACTGAAAAATGACATGTATTCACCCAGGAAAACCCTATACTCTGCAAAGGCTGCATTTAACAGCTTACAAAGTGATTACTTCATCCTTTCTCTTTCTCTCTCTGGGCTCATTGTGCCATCAGATACTTTTCTATGCCTCCCATGATGGTGTCAGCATCTCTTACACAGGGGAGCAGTTTTGTCAAGATAAAATGTGTAGTATTTTAACAGCACTATTGTGTTCTAAAGAAATTCATAGCACTGGGTTCTCCCCACCACGCACTGCTTCAGCAGCAGCTGTGGAATAAAATGGATGAATTTGCTGTGTGGGGAAAACTACTCAAGCAGACATCTGGGACTGCCTCTTCACTGAGGTCCCATTCTCCTGCTTCAGGCTCCCTCCTGCCTCTGCCACCCAGAAATTTGCTCTTGCTGCTTCCCATAGCACCCCTCACACCTCTATGGCCCGTTTGACTCACTGCATGTGCAAACATTTATGTCCTTCTTTTTGCTGAGGTTCACTTTTCAGCCAAAAAGCTCAGCATTTGCAAAGTTTCATAGATGCCTTCACTGGGGTGAGGTGCACTGGGGGATTCCCTTCTTTGCTCCATTATAAATTTTTGAGCTGGGAGAGGCAACAATTCAAAGTCTGTATTTCAGCATTTTTTTTTCTCTCTTGAGTTCTGTGTTATTCTGAGGACTGTCCCAAGACATTTGAGAAAGCAATTTACCTGCATGCAGTTTTTACTGTGATGAATTGTCCCGTGTGTTTTGTGTCAGCTATTATGCCAGATCAACTCTCTGAGGACTTTGCTGTTCCTGTTATTGGCAAATGCTGAAAAGTTACCTCAGTGACATAACTTGATTTGCTGAGGAAGCTCGTAAGAATTGGAGTTATGTCTATTACTGAGACCATCCATTCTTTTTAATTTTGTGTGCAGTAGCATTTTCTTGTTATATAAGAGTTTGCATGTCAAGGAGGTCAGCTTGCTATAGTCTGCAACAGGGGATTTAAAGACTTCTTGAATTTTGTGGAGATAGAAACCAGACTTCAGGGATGGCATAGAGTTTCACGTGAAAGCTGAGGACTTTTAAAAGGTTTTAGCCTTTCAGAGCTCTTTCCTTGTAATGACGTTTTGTTGTTTTTCTGCTGATTAGCAGAGGAAATTAATCATAAAGAAGAGCAGGAAATGATGGGAAATCCTACTTTCATAGCACAGCATTACTAGGCATGAAGGTTCATCGCACAATGAGTGAAAAATCCCTAGAGGGTGAAGTTTAATTTCTAACAGTAACAAAACTCAAAAGAAATTGAAGAACACCCTCTGAGGCTGAGCTGGTCGGTGGAGAGGACCCAAACAGTCATGACAAAGTGCCTACCAGATAAAAGTCTTGGGGTCATTCTCACAAGAGAACAGGAGTCTGATTGTCAGAGTTCATGGTCTGAGCTTCTGCCTGTGGCTTTTGGAACCTGCAACCTGTCTGACAGCTAGGCACTGACAGGTTTGGGAATTTTGGAATTGTTCAATACAATTTCAGCAGGTGAATTCCCATCACAGGTTTTTCTCATCAGGGAAACAGTCTCCTTCCTCTTTCTGGACACCAGCAATCAGGAATATTGTGGGAATTTCTGTCTTTAAGATTTTCTCTCCCATCTCTAAAGTGCTGGAAGAAAGTTGAAATGCAATAGGAGAAAGGGGCAGAGGGAATCAGACTAAGACATAGGAATGCAATAATGACAGCAAGGAGGCTTACTTCAATGTAAAAAAATCTAAATATTAAAAAGATAAATAGATTAAAAAAGATAATTGTCCAAGCAATAGTATGTTTTTCTTTTCAGTATTGTATATGCTTGCAGACATCACAGTATTTTTATACTTATTTTTCTTTCTTTTTGCTTTGTTCCTTGCCTCTAGCCCACTTACTCTTTAAGCCTAGCAGGTTCCTGGTGTCTCAGCTTTGCAGCAGTTGCATTATTCCTTTATTTTATTAGAAAACAGGCACACAACTGCAGAGATGGGAACAAACATTTTAACAGAGCCCGATGCAATAGGTCAAGGGGCAATGGGTTTATACTGGAGGAAGCTGGATTTAGCTAAGATAAAAGGAGACCTTTTTTACAGTGAGGCTGATGAAACCCTGGAAGATCTTGCCCAGAGAGGTGATGGATGCCCCATGCCTGAAAACATTCAAGGTCAGGCTGGATGGGGCTCTGAGCAATCTCTCCAGTGGAAGGTGCCCCTGCACTTTGCAGGGGGGTTTGGACTTTTAAAACTGGGGATTTAAATGTCCCTTACAACTGAAATAATTCTGTGATTCTAAGATGCTTCAGCTGGGCTTTGCCATAGACATGAGTGCTTCTGCCTCCCTCGTCAGCATGTACAAGTCTGACTGCAAATACTGCAATGTGAATACATGATCTGGTGAAAAAAACCCACCCTGCAATCATAAAAAGCATCAATGCAAAACTCTCCTCTAACGCCTTCAAACCAACGTTATTAACATTAACATGCTCCAGCTGAAGGCTTTTCTTCAACAGCCACCAGAGCTACACAAGAGAACCTTCTCCCTGCTGTCCTGGTGAAAGTAAAGCTGAATGTCACCTTCTGCTTTCTCTTGCCTCTCCTCTTCATAGCTCTCCTTTCAGTGCAGGTCTAACCCAATTCTGCTTGGTTTGTAAAACCTGACAAGATCTCCGCTCAAGGTGCTAAGTTTGTAAGGTGCATTCATTTTTCATTTCAAATTCTGCCTCTCAAGCTATCTATAGTTCAGCATTTAGGCAGCACATAAAGCTATAGCTGGTGAGCTGAGCAGAAAAAAGAGATGATAAATGAGTTAATACTGAGTTTGTCACAAGGCAATTTGCTGTATGAATTAAAACACAAATTGGCCCATGGGTTTAGGGTTTAGCAGCCCTGCTACAAAATATGTTAGTGCAGAAATCTGGTGATAGTGTGTTTGCAGGTCTATTTTTCTTAATGCTGGGCAACTTGGCTGTCCTATCCCTCTGGCACAAAGCCAAAAGAATAGAGAAGAGCACTGTGCTCATATGAGTGATGCTTTAAAAGGGGAGTGTCATACACATGCATCAAATTAATCTCCTCTGGTCAAGGGAGCTGTCTGCTGAGCAGCATCTGTCCATAAAGTATTATGTACTTGTGGTCCCATTTCCTGAGGTTTAATGCATTTTTATGTTAAATGGTGCTCTGAGCTGGCCTTCTCTTCTTTTGGCAGTCACAATGACCATTGCTGTTAATTAAAGTAGTACCTGACTCCATGCTAGAGGGCAGGACCCCATGCCATGAGAGCAGTACACTCCTACAACTCTCAACAGCTCCTATCATGAAAATCTGAGGACAACCTAGACCTGTAGGAGAAAGGATTTAACATGGAAAAATGCTAAATTCCACATTAACTTCCACTTTCATTTGATGTGATGCAAACATGTCTAAGAGGGCAGCTCACCTTGCACTCCCTCTCTTGCAGCCTGAAGACATCAGGTCTGGGTTCATGAGGTTTGTGCTCCATCACAGTATCCCTCCATCCCAGACACTGTCCCTGAAGGGCTGCACTTTTCAGCCACGGTCTGTCTTCACTTGGTGATTAAAAGTCCTTTTTATCCTGTGACAACCTCTTCAAAACAAATAATTCCCTTTTCACCCATGGCAAACTGAATAACAAGGAAAGGAGCACACAGCTGAGTGAATATTTGGCTAATGCCAACCATAAATGTCCTAATGAATTCTCATAAATCCCAGTCAGTCAAGGAAGCTCCATCTCAATGCATGAGAGATTGTAGTGACATATTCTTCCCTCTTTTACATGTCCCATGGGGTCCATGTGCCTTCAGAGCATCCACCAACACTAAAGTCTTTTCACCACAGGGCAGCTGTGGTAAAACATTCCCTAGATCCCTGCTGTAAGCTTGGGAAGAACAGACTGTGGAGGACAGAAAGTACCTTTCCATGAACTACACCACCCCCTTGTTTTTCTGGGAATTGATTATTGTTAATTTTTTTTTTTTAATTTACCCAGCCATCCTGGGCAGTAATGCATACATATAAAATAAAATGCTTGTTAAAAATAAAATGCAGAAATCCCTCAATCTCCGAGTCTCCTGGCTGCCTGTTAGGTTACCAAGCATGCTAGCAGTCATGGTGCATTTAGTTTCTCTAAGCTGCCTTAAGATCAGGGAACACTCTCTTTATCTTTGAGTGGGGAAGCTGAAGTAGACTGGGTAAAGCCTTGACCTTCAAAGGTGTATAGGTGAAATGGGATCCAGAGGAAAGCAGTCATTCAAACTAAGAGATTCTTAACTAACTTGAAAGTTTTGGGCCTATGAGACTTCTCAGTGTCATGCAAGGAAAGCTGTGGAAAAGCAGGGAACTGAGGCCAGGATTCTGTGTGCTTAAACAAACACTTTGTAGTGATCCAGACTTCACTATAGGCAATTATGAATAGGGAAAGGTAAGTAGCTATGCAAGTGCTAAATAGTCTTTTCTCCTGAGTGAGTTTTTGAGGAGCTTTGCCCTTGTCAGCTGCAAATGTGAAGATTAAGCCCACAGAATGAGGGTACTTTGTTACATGTCACCCTGAGTAGGTTTCTAAGAAGCAGATCACAGAAAGAGGCTTTCCTGCCTTGAAAGGCAGGTGTCAGCTGTGGTTCTTAGCTCCTGTTGGGGTGTTTAATTTCTGAAAAATTGCCTGAATCTGTCAAAGATCTGAGATCTTAATTTCTGTGACCCTCCTGGAGACTGAGGAGATTAATTCTCCCACAGGTTCTAATAATTTTAAACTTTGTCCTTCCTCTGTTTCTTCTGCTTGTTGCAGTGATTTGCATCCAGCCTGCTCCCCTTGCTACTGAGTAAATGCCAAAGCAGAGGCCCTTTGGTTCCTGATCTTTGACACTGCTATTTGTTTGCAAATACTAAAAAGCAGAATGACAATTGTTAGTGTTCCCAGATCCTCTCATTTTGTTACCAACACAGTGTAGAGGAAGCGGGGAAGGAGCTCTGTCTCACCCCTGGGAGGGCTGGGTATTAGGGAAAGTTGTAAAACAATTAAATTGTATAACAAGATTACCTGGATGACCAGAGGGCCAACTGCACAAACCTGATTCTCACTGAGTCTTAAATCATATTTTTATTTAAGAGTGGCAAATTGTAAGTTGACCAAGGTGGTCTCCTTTCACGTGGTATGCAACACTGGGGGCTTGGGGTTCAGAAGAAGAAAGGTCAAGCACTGGGGTCTTCAGCTGAAATCTGTGGGAACTGGTGACAAGATTTATGGACCTGAAGTTACTGGTGAGCTAAATGTATGAAAATCAAGTTTTTTTAGTCATAATTGGCTATGATTCAATGATCCTGGGTGGAATGACAAGGCAGAAGATTCCTGGAAGTGATCAAATTGTGCTTAGATAAGGCACTTGTAAATAGTAAACAGAAATTATTCTTGCAAGTGCAGAATTGATTATATGGGCCAGTCCTTTTAGTGTATTTATTTTGGAAATGTCTTATATAAGTCTTTGATATATAAGTAGTGATAAATTATGTTTGCTGGGGTGTTCACATAGAACCACAGCTGGAATATAGGAACTGAGCAGAAGATCCTTACCCAATCCATATGAAGATGTCATTGCAAGGATATTCACAACAGATTCCCACCACCAGTGGCAACAAGAAGCTCCATCTGTTTGAGAGATTTGACTCCTCACATGTGCTGTCCTGGGCCAAGATCCCAATAAACTGTTCTCCTCTTCAACAAACACTGTCCATGAATGTCTGTGTAACTGTGGACAGAGGTGCTACAAAAATGTTGAGTATCCAGAAGGATCAATCCATGGCCATAACACACTGGGCTCTCAAAGCTGATGGTGTGTTTAACAAGATCTCCCTCAACCCCAGTTCCTTATATTTAAAATGGGGATATTAATATTCTTGAAGTCTAGTGAAAACAGGTCCCTCTTGAAGCACATAAGGACAATCATGATGAGCTCAGACAATGACTTCAAACTGTTCAGAACTGGAATAAGTAATGACAAAAATGGTGTAGGCTTGCCACTGAACAGGGGCATTGAGTTGGAGTTTTGAATGTGTACCTGGTCAGTGCCCATCGTGCCTTATGTACAATGAATGGGGTAGGGGTCCAGTGTAAAAACTCATCTGTGATTAAGTCATTAAAGACTTTCACAGTACCCATGAAGAATTAATAAAAAGGAATGGAAAGTTACATGGTTGTTCCATTTTTGGTATTTTCTCGACTGCTTAATGCTTTGACTGTAAATTTTGCTGTTGTGTCACATACATTTCTGGACATTAGTGGTAATAAAAATAAGTTCATTAGGGCCAAAAAATTCATTTACCATATTCCCTTAGAACTTCTTGATGGAATAGTTTGTGTCCCATGAGACTGGCTTTATAAGCAGTGGAACATTTATTTTTCTTTTCATAAAGTTTTACCATGACACATGCAATAACAAACACTGTGCTATACCAGGATGTGTTTGTGTTTACTCTGCTTGAGATTCCCCATCAGCCCTCACCACTGTTAATAATTCTGTCAACAAAGCTGAGATTTCCATGGGAAGCATATAGGCAAAGTTAAACAAAGTGAAGGACTAAGGAAAAACAAGCAAATTGCATCATGGAAATCTGTGTCCCTGCTGTGTGCTAACAGCATACCAGCATATGGAAGAGTTGCCAAGAAAGGGATTAGGGAACTTCAGAGTTCCTCAGAGAGGAACCAGGGCAGACAGACCTCACTAAAATGTAGATTGGTTTTTTCTTGTGGATGCAGATAATTCTTTTCTCTGAGCTCATTTCTATCTTCCTTCATTCAGTGTCACTTGGAATGTCTTGATGTATTTCTGTATTTCTGTCTGGGCTACCCCATGCTTTTAGATTTATTTTGGCAACATTTTATCTGAGCTGATATCACTGCAACAGCTACCTTAAAAAAAAATCAACAAACCATCAGAAACCCCTTTCAAAAACCCAAAGCACCAAGTGGTGCTAATGTCAAGTTTGATTTAAGAATCAAGTGGACATACCCACCTCGAGCAGGCATAAAGCAGTCCATAGCCTGTAAGTTACTGTTACTGTGAGAAAAAGTAGAAACTTCCCAGATATTAATGAGCATCTTGTCATTGCAGAGTTCGGGATTGACAATGAGATATTTGTCAGTAATGCTGTATTAGTCATGAGTTACAACTTGCCTTTGTTTTACAATTAATCCTGAAAGACAGGGAGGGATGTATTGTCCTTGCTGTGTAATTATGTTACAGAGGTTCTTTCATTAAACTCTACAATGGCAGCTGAGCACTTCTTGTTGTGCAGTGGGTGTTTGTGAAGCACAGCAGTGACCCTGCTTTTCAACTGCACTTCAGGAGACCAGCAGGAATGTGCATTCCTGCACATGCAACACAGCCATAGCAGAAGTGAAGAACATCTCAGAGAGAGACCCTTCTGTGCTTCTGGCTGTTTCCAGCCCTGTTTACCCCAGAGAAGATTACAGAGAAATTAAAGATCAGACATGTTATAAGTGATGTGTCCCTGTCAAAGACACCTCTGAGGCTGGTGATGTTCTTTGCCCATCATCAATCACATAATGGGAGTGAGCCCTTGCTGGGCAGCAATCTTTATCAGTTGCTGAGTTTAGACCCAGCAACTGGGTGCATTTCATGTGTGGTCATACTGGCTTCCAGAGATGCCTGGCAAGAAGTAGGTTCACCTTTTAATGCTTCGTGTCATTGGTTTGATAGAGGGAGTTTTCTCCTTCTCCATTCATGCTGAAATGCCAGCCAGCACAGACAAGTACCTGTCCTCAGTCAGGTTCTTTCCTGGTTCTTTCCCCTCCCTGCAAACTTTCCCCTATCAATCATAGATTCACAGAACAGTTTGGGTTGGAAGGGACTTTAAAGATCACCCAATTCCAACCTCCCTGCCATGGCAGGGACACCTTTCACTGGACCAGATTGATCAAAGCCTCATCCAGCCTGGCCTTGAACTCTTCCAGGGATGGGGCATCCACAGCTTCCCTGGACAACCTGTTCTAGTGCCTCACCATGCTCACAGGAAAGAATTTCTTCCTAACATCTAATCTAAACCTATTCTCTTTTGGTTTGAAGCCATTGCCCCTTGTCCTGTCACCACATGCCCTTGTGAAGAACCCCTCTCTGGCCTTCTTGCACCACCTGATTAAACTGGTTTTCCCTGACCTGAACTAGGTTGGCTTCTTAGGACAAGTGCCAAGGATCAGGAGGGCTGTGCCCTATGTGAAAAGGGAAAGACTGGGTAGCTACAGTCTTTCAGCCCTCCTTTGCAGGTTGGCTCCTGATGAGTACAGGAAAAGGAACAGCAGAGGAGAGGGAGCTGTCTGACATTGCATGTTCCCATCAACCTTTATCTAGGCTGGATGAAGCCTGCCTGTTATAGCCAGGAGTCAGAATAAGCTTCCTAGCTGGAGCTGCACATTTTAATTAGCTGCTGTGCACTTGGTGGCTGAGCAGTGACATAAAGCAGCTTTTTTAGCTGGTTTTTAAAAAGTTTTGAAAAGATATTTTACTGGAAGGATTTTCTCATTTTATTAATTTTCTTTGGGCAGGTGCAGACTCTCTTTAGGTAAATATTTCTTACAACAAGAATGCTAAATTTTGTATGTGCCAGATCTCCAGATATTGCACACCAATATCGTGCTGTGCAAGCCAGGAGTTATTCTGATTTATTTCAGCAGCAGATACTATCTGCTCAGGAAAACAGGGGGAAAAATAAAACAAAAGAGAGAACAGGGAAAGTGAAAAGTAAAGGACAAATTCCTGCAGTTGGTTGTTTTAATTAACTTCACTTTTCAACCCTGAGAACATTATTTTGGCCCCATTTGCACTGCTGTAACTGGAGTTTGATAGTTTACAGGCAGTCATTGGAAAATCTTTAGCTAAGCTTGGTGAAGCTGATGGAAAGGTTTGCCTTATTTTAGTGAGTCTGAGAGTAGACACAGCATCGGTGGATGTTTTCTAAGAAATACAGACCCTTATCAATTCTTTTCTCCTGCTGTGCAGGGGAGATGTCTTAGGGCTGTTTTTGCCTTTGTTCCATCACAATGCTCCTCTGCCAGCCCCAGTGCTGTCAGAGGCTTCTTACAGGGGAGTATTCCAGCTCCGGAAAGTGATTCCCATTTCTTTTATTTTTAGCATCAAGATGTCTTTTATTCTGGCTGAAGGACAAAATCCCTTTTCACAGAGTCTGCTTGAACAGCAGAAATGAGTGGCTATTAAAAGAAGGCTTACTGTAAAATAGGATAATAACCTAGTTATTTTGCATTTCTAAGTCATTCTTGAATTGATATTTCCTTTCCTACAATGTACATCAATTAAAAGCCACTGAGCAGTAAAAAAAAGCAGTCTGTGCAATAATCTGACAGAGAATCATGAGCTGCGAAATGAAAGAATTATTTTGTTGCATTAATGTAAGAAACCATAGCAAATTCTTACAAAGCAGACTTTGTCCTGGACTATTGCTACAAATGTCTTTCAAGGCTTGTAAATGTCTTGTACATTTTAATGCCTTTTATGTACAAATAAACATAGGTGACACATTAGGTTACAGGGACAGCTTCTCTTCTTGCCTATCCCCTCAATGCTCCTTGGATGTCCTTCATACTTCTACTTGTGCACAGGTACAAGGGCTGTGCAAGGCTCTCGTAACCCTGATGCATTAGATCAGATTATTGACAATACAAAAATATTCCTCCAGAAAAGGGGGGGATTTTCTTTGGAGGGCAAAACATTGACTAGGAATGAGCGTAGCAGGATATTCTCTATTAATTGCTAATAGTTAAGAATGATGCATTTCAGTGCCCCTGAGGTTAATGGGAAGTTTGGGACATCCCTCGGTCAAGCTGTTTAGCAAATATCATCAAAACCCAGCCGCAACTGCACTGCAGATTTGGATGCAAGAATAGAAGAGGACAGATGAAGCTTGTAAACAGACAAGGCACTCATTATGCTAACTTGATTGTAGCTAATTAAAAAGGGATATTAGCTGATTGGATTACAGGGGATGGAGCAGAATGACCCTTTGTTCATGCCTGTGCTTGCATCAGTAGGATTCTCTGTTCTGTCCAAGAGCGTGTCTGCATTATCCTCATTCTCGTTTCTTCTCGCCTGCTTTCAGGGACAGATGCTCCCACACAGTCTGCTCTCCAGAGCAGCATGCCAAGCTCCCCAATAGCTGCTGTGCCAGGCTAGCTGGTGCTGCTGTTGCTGTGCTGTCAGGCCGTGGCAGGGAGAAGCTGCCACAGTGCTGTTTTGCTCTCTGGCTGTCTCCGTGGGTGTGCAGAGCTGCCTGCTCTGATCCGAGCTTAGATCAGGAAACCACATCCAGCACCTTTCAACACCGTGCCAAGCAGGGCCCTTATTTCTTCCATGCTGTTTGACATCCTCAGTTTTCATAACAGAATCTTTTGCCACATCCCTGGCAGCATTCAAGGCCAGGCTGGATGGGGCTTTCATCAAGCTGGTCTGGTGGAAGGTGTCCCTGCCCACGGCAGGGGTTTGGAACTGGGTGATTTTTAAGGTCCCTTCCAACCCAAAACATGCTGTGATCCTATGAAGCTTCTTGTGCTTTATAGAATAACTAGATGGAAGTATTGTGCACCTACTAGATGTGAGACATTACAGACACTTACTGTCGTTCAGGTTAGAAAATCAGCAATGACAGATTATGGATTTTGGAGCTAAAAATGATAAAAGCGAAAACAAAGCCTGACATTCCTGTTGTAGTTCTTCATACAAAATAACAGGATACCATTGCATAATCTTTTTAGTTCTTGACCTGTGAAAACACAGCTCTTAGAAATGCAGTCTTGGCTGTGTACTAATACTTTTGCCTGTCATAGGGCTGAGGTTGTTATGATTTGCCATGGTTGTCTCCTGTTTTAAATTCAGAGCAGAATGGCAGACAGACAGAACTGCCAGAGCAGGCAGCAATGTTAAGAAGCCTGAAGAGAGGCTTGTATATATACTGGGCAAGGAGAGAGGGGTGTGAAGTCTTTTTCTGCAAACAGATGAGCCAAGCAAGTCTATTTCCATATTTTCTAGTTGTCCATGCCCCTCTCATTCTGTTAAGAAGGCAGACATAGAATCACAGTGTTGACACTAGAAGCTGCTCAGTTCATTGATCGTTTGAAAATAGGATGACCATCAGAATTACAAAGAATAGAGGAATGATAATGAAAAAGCTTGGCACAACTTATTTATTGATGAACCAGCATATCTTGCAGTTGGAACCACACTATGGTTGATTCACTGTGCGTAATTGTTAAAAGCATTATTTTTGCCCCATTTGGTGTCTCTGTCCATTAAAGTCACAGAACATCAGTTCAGATCTCATCTCCCCTGTCTTTAACCCTATTGATGGGTAGGTCCCCAATGTGCACAGCTCCTTTAGGCCCATGGAATAAGCATGGAGACAGGCCAGTGCTTTTAGAGGGCTGTGATCTCAGGACAGTGTCTAACACAGTTGAACATATTCTCTTTTGGACATGCCTTTCTCCATAAGCTGCAATTAATGGCATACAAGGAGAGTCTTAGATATCCAGGGTAAACTTGCCTGACAAAATCTTTAGGTATTTATGATCTGCTTTGAAGATTTAATTGAGGCTTTTGTTGTAGTCAAGGCAAGTAGAGTGTGACAATCATCTGAGCTCTTTTTGAGATCAGCCAGTATGAAGATTATTCCTATAATTCATAGTTTGTATGAATAATAAGAATAATTTACTGAATCTCATCCTAAATTCCATTGAACACCATGGTTAGGTCTCTGTTGGCTACAAGGAAGCTTTTGGTGACTTGCTCAGGTACAGACATTCCCAGTTATAGATCTTCTTGTGTAATAAGAGAAATGCTATCTCACAATTGGTCTAAAGTTTCTTATCAAGAAAAATGTTGAACACTCAGTAGTGAAAAAGTTTGGATTGCCATTTTCCCATTGAGAGATAGAATGGTTGACATAGTGCATGCAAACACCAAGACCTGAGAACACAAATCCATGATTTTTGCATTTTTAGATCACAAATATGGTATTCATTACCCCTTGATTTTAAGGCTACTAGTTATCTAAATTTGCCCAGGAAATTTAATTTCATTCAGGGACCTGGAAATGCAGAGAGAAAAAATAATCCCTTTTAATAACAAAGGATCAGGACCTGGTACTGAAAGAAAACCTTTGATATAGTAAGGATTCAAGTGTGATCCAAGAGCTGTTAAGGGAATATCAGTCAGATTCCAGAGATGCTACTGGCATTGTGGTTAGAAATGAAAGGTGCTGACATTATTCCTTTGAATCATGGTAGATTAGATTGGTAACAGCACACTCTGATACCACAAAGTAGGGCAGACACAGCAGGGACCAGGACTACTGAACAGTGGATTTTTGGCTGCCCTAGCACAAGGGAATAGCAGCAGATTTTGTAGTCAGAAAATAGGGCATTCTTACTGTGGGTGGCCGTGTGCCCTATCAACAGCCACCTTGTTTGTAAGGAAATACAGTCACTGATGGCAATCCAAACAGCAGTGCAGGCAAGGGAGGCTATGGAAATCTGCATTGAAAGATGGAAATTTATTTTAAAAGTGGTTTGTTTTTTGTTGTGTTTTTTTTTCTTTCCTTTATTACTTTTTTATTTGCTGGGCTTTGAAGAAATCTCTAAGCTTTCTGTTTTGTGTGTATTGGTGCCTATTTCAGGTTGAAAATACTGTTTAGTTGCAAATCCTATGAAGGCAAACTCATTGCTTTGTTGCCTGGGTAGTTTTTTGTCTCATCTGCAAGGACTAAATGAGAATTCTTCCACAAATACCTGTCTCTCTTCAGTGAGAAAGTAAAGATAGTGATAAAGGGATTAATATACAAAACCTTGATGCATGGCTCCCTATTCTGCTTAAGTTCTGAGTAGTGTCAATAATGCTGCTTTGCTTTCTCACAGTTTGCTGTTGTTCAGAGTTTTTACAGTCTGTCTAAAAGTACATGAGGTTCATGTCCTCTGTTCTGAAATGGCGAGAATTCAACATGGAAAAACATTTCAGTAAGGCATTTTAAATTCAGTAAATGTGTTGATTTTATATTTTAAAGTTCAGCTGAAGGTGAGGACCTTGGGAAGATTTCTTTGGAAAGGTAAAGCAGCCTAGCATGAGCAGTTGACACATCTAAATTATATATTTTACTCTTGAATGCTGTTACTAGAAGAAGTTTGGATAAGAGTGGATTTTAGTGCATGTGTGTACACAAGATGACCCTTTAAAGAGCTTTGCCATCCTATTTTTTGTGATTCTCTCGGTAGAAGGAATTAGAAAGTATGTAAGGAATTTGACTGAAGACTTTCTGAAGGTCATTTTCTTGACCATGTCCCTAGACATATAAATTTGGGCCACACTGAAAAACAGATTTCCCTGAATCTGGGATTAAGACAGAATGAATATAGAGTAGTTCACCTATCTAAATTCCAATGCCTGTTTTCCACAACTATAAAAGTCATCAAGTATCCGCCCTACATTATCCTTCTAAAACTTGAAAATAAAAAATTTCCTACAGTTCCCTGAGAAGTACAAAGCAATAATGGGTGCCATTATTTCATAATATTCAGCATGAGAATGAACCTTTGGTTTACGTTGATTTTTGTTGCTGGGTTTATTTGACTATTTGGTGATTTTTTTTTCTTTAGTTGAAATAGGTGAGATGAGTTGGTACAATTTGTTTTATCCTCTTGTTAATGATAACCAACCTGTCCATCTTTACCTACACCTCATCCAAACCCTGAGGTTTATTGATTTTGAGAAATGGTCCATGTTTTGTTCTGGAAGTGAAGTTATTGTCAAACCATACTGAAAGGCCAGATATTTGATGGCTCTCAGAATTCTGTCTTTAGGAAGTGCCAGAAACTTTTTTTTTTGTGTGTGTGACTGACAATTTCAGGAAGAACTACAGCTTTCCACTTTCCTTGCAGACATTATCTCACAGAGGCATCAGTTGCTGTATTTTCATTTAACTTTCTGTGAGTTATGTGCCATGCTTCCAATGGCAGCAGAACCATGCCCCCAGATGTCTGTAGCTATGAATCAAACATAGCTTCTCCACATTAACGGATTATTGACTAAAAGAGCCTGGAGTTGCTGTATGATTCATTTTGCCATTCTTGTGAATTCTGAGCTTCAGTGTGTCATTTGACCTACATACTAACCTGGGAAATTTCTCTACAAAAGACATTCAAAGTCAGATTTTGCCTAGTTTATGTTAACAGAATTCCCTAGAGATTTTTATCATGTTGATTAATTTATTACTAGAACACATTATAGGCAGCACTGAGATCATTCTTTTAATTTACTTCTTGTGACCCATTCTGCCCTCCTTCTGAAATAGAATTTTTTTCTCTGTCTCTGATTAGTAGTTTCAGCTTAGGTTCATAGAGCCTGCATTTGAAAAAAAATATGTATTAGGTCATCTAGGACAACTTTTGTCATTACTAAAGCTGCTGTGTAGGTAACACATGGGGGCATCATTGTAGGCATTTCTGCAGAAAAGATGTCTGAAAGTGTTCAGCAGTAAATTCACATCACAGGACAGAGTTAATCAGACTGTTTTCAACTCCCTGCTCTTTGCTAGGTGCCTCTGCCTTGAATCAGTCATGGAGTGAAAATTCATCTGAGCCTCTGATTTGACCCATATTGCCTTTCTGAGCTCCCTTGTAGTGGATTTGAACACAAATCACACAATAAGTGGCTGTAAAAATAAAAGAAGAACCCAGAGATCTGGGTGAATATAGTATTTTGTGAGTCATTAGATCTGGCTTTTCTGTGTGATTCAGGCACATTTCTTGTCTGCCACATTTTGAGTCTGAGTTTCACAGAGTGAACTTGTCTCTCAATAAAGGAAGCAATGATATTCAGCCTCATGCATTACTACCAAAAATACCCTTCAAAACAGCTAAATTCTGATCACAAATATCTTTATTCCTGGTGAAGGGGAACTAGGCAGAAAGGTCACAATTTGACTTTCAGATCTCCAATTACATCTGAAAGGCTGGCATTTGGTGCATGTATGTGGGGATCATTTCACTTGCAAATCGAGCATATTTATTGACGGATTCTCCTTATGTCTGTCTCTTTCATACATCTTCTTGTCCATCTCATTCAGACATTCTCAGAATAAGGACTACATTTATGGATTGGAGGGGCCAAAGAGAGTTACCCAAGGCAAATTCCAGTGCTGTCATTTCATACAACCACTTACTTGAAGATATCAAGTTCAGTCTGAAAAGATTTTAAATATCTCACTCTCACAAGTCCAAAATGAGTGTTAGTTATGAAAGTACTTGATATTTAATAACATTTGTCTATATGCTCTTATTCCCCCTAGCTTTTATCAGTGTTGGTTTATGGCTTGAATGCTTCATCTTGCTCTCTACTATTTACTTTCCTGATGAATTCAAAACCCTTAATTTAGCAAAACCAGATTTTTACTTAGTACTCTCTTCTTAGATGAGCCTCCACTCTCTTCTCCCTGCCTTTGGTCTGTGACTCACTTTAGCATGGACTGCTTTCTCTTGAACACCAGTGACCCCACCTAGACATAATGTTTCAGAGGCAACTATACCAATTACACACCAGTTTACAACCACAACAAAAACTGAGAACTAGTACCTAATATAATATCTTGAAACAGCTTATAGAGCAAGTCTCCATCCTTATAAGGGAAGAAAATAAACAGATAGAAACCCTTTTTTTTTTTTTTTTGAGACTAAGGGAAATTTTAGTAATCTGAGGCATATAGTCTCTTACCAGTGCATGAATAGAATTAAACAGTAATACTGATGTGCCTTGGCACTGCCATCTTCAATAACCTTTGCTATCATTATCTTCTTGTTCCTCACTGCATATCTGAAAAGTAGAGAAAGTTGATTTCTTAACAGAGACGCCCTAATTATAACATCAATGAAATGATTTGGCTATTTAAAATAGAAATATTTCAGAAAAATATTCAGTGACAGAACATAAAAGAAAATTATATGCTAAAAATTATATGCCAAAATACAACTGGTAAACCCTTTCCCTGAATTTTTAATTATTTTCTCAAGACATTACTAAAATGAATAAATTACTAAAATTAATTAAAAAGCCCCTAAACTATTGTGAGAAGTTTTTTTCATAAGAAGCATAGTATTTCTCTTTAACATTGGTGAAATGCTTCAGTACTGAAGCAATATTGATTATGAGAGTACGACCCCATGATATCAGAAACCCACACTTGAACCCAGTGCAACTTCTTGACTCACCAGCTCTATGCCTTAAGACAGGCAGGAGTTTCAGCCATCCTGTGCCTGACTGTGGGTCCCTCCATCCTTTTAATACTGGTCATGGATTTATTGATCAACTGGCAGGAGAGACCAGCCATGCTGGACATGGAGATCTTAATGCCTCATGGCTGGGGTCACTTGGGGGCTAACTTTTTGGGGCAGTTTAGGAGCAGTTTCCGAACCAAAACCATGCTTTTTTCTTGTCTCAGAAGATCCAGATCAACTCACTAACCTTGGATCTGAGGATTCTTGGGAAGGGCAAAGTTCCTCTGAGACTAATTAAACAAAAAGATATCTAAAAGTCAATCCTTGGCCTCAGCTTGGGTTTGAGCTATGATCTGGATTTAAGTCTTCACTCATTATTAAGATATGTAAACTGTTCTCTATGATGATCATCTCAGAACAACAAGAAACTAGGAGGAATCCAAAGCTCACTGGGTCAAACAGGTTTTGCCAGTGGATTTTTTCAGGGTTAGCACCACAGCATCTTAAATTACCATACAAATCTAACTCAAGTTGATCCTCGAGACTACAGCCAGATTGTAAACCGTCTGCTTCCTGATGGGAACAGATACCTCCGAAGAGATTTCAGTGTGCTTTTGCTGTCTCTTTTCTGCTCCCTAATATAATTCCTAGGTCAGGGAGGGTTTCTGTATATATTCCAAATTTTCAGATGGAAAATGATACCACTATTCAGGGTTCAGATACTTTCCTAGACCATGGAGGAAAATAGAACTGAATGCTTCTGTAGAGGTCTAGACTTCACATCACCCAAAGTAATTAAAGACTGATTCAGATTGATACCAGAGATTGTTCAAATGTCAGCAAGAGCTAAAGACAGATCATCTATATCCAAACAGAGGGTCTATGGATGCCAATCAAAGACAGTGCTGAGACCCTGTTTTGTAAACAAGAGAAGTGTAGAGCTGGAAATCAGCAGATTAAATTAGTGTATTGGGAAGTAGGCCTAACTAACAAAGAAGAAAATGAGTCAATAGGACTTACAACATTTTTTCACACAATCATGGAATCATAGAATACTTTGGGTTGATAGGATCCTTTAAGATCATTTAGTTCCAACCCCCCACCACAGGAAGGGATGCCACCCATAAGATCAGGTTGCCCAGGGCCCCATCCAACCTGGCCTTGAACACTTCCTGGGATGGGACATTCAGAGCATTCCTGGGCAACCTGTTCCAGTGCCTCACCTAACAGGTTTTTTTGGGCTAATTTGTTTGACATTATATGAGTGATAACTGAAGAAGAGGTGGAAAGGATCAGAGTAATTCTTTCTGTCTGCTGAACTCCAAAAATTGTTTATGTTGCTGAACTTTCATATATTTGCTTTGAGAGATGACTGGCAAATTGGATGTGAAGAAATGCATTTAGTTTTTTTTCCTTCTTTGTCAATGGGCCTTTGCTAAAGCTTGAACGGCTCAAGGTTATACAATCTCTATTTTATCTTTCCTTTTCCATACTTACTTTTTCTCTTTCCCATTTTTATTGCCATGTGCTTAAAAATGGATCATTCTCAGAGAACATTTGGCTGTGAACCCATCACCAAAAAGGCAGCTAAATAGCAATGTTCTAAAGAGCACCACAATGACATAAGTTTGCCAGGTCTCCAGGTGGCCTGAAAGTATGTTGTGTCTGTCTCTCTCCTACAGTGAGCATGTTTACAAGAGTTAGCACCAAAATCAGAAATGGCAGGTTTTATCTTTGCTGTTCTTTTCTCTCCCCTTTGTGCATCCTGTTGTTACTCTGTCCAAGGAAACTGCTTACAACTCAAATAAGAGCAACAGAGATAATTCTTATCTTGTCTTATTCTTTATTCCCTAAAGGCAGTTGCATTTGAGGTCAAAGGCTCTTTCTAGCTATTACCTGCAGGAGAAAAAAGGAGGAATGCTGTTTTTCCAAAGAAGAAATTTCAAAATCTGGCAATATTTTACTACGAAATATTTGGACTGCTGTCCCCCTCCCCTTCATTCACTCCTTTCTCATTCTCTTGAGGTCCAGTATAGCTCTGAACCAAACTATCAGTCCTGTAAATTTTAGTAATCTGGTATTATAGTCTGTTATGGATGCACTACTGGAATTAGAGTAATGCTGATGTGCCTTGGCACTCCCATCTTCAATCTTCCCAAACCTGAGATTGTCCTTCACTCACCAGATTTCACAAGGAAACAAGCTGCAGGCAGAATCCAACCACATGAATAAACAAGAATGATTCACAATGTGAAATCTGCTGCTGACTTTGAAGTAACAAGATTTCAGACTTCCTGAGCCATCCCCCTGCCTTTTGTGCCGATGGAGATGTTAATACTTGTGACTGATGCATCATTGCCCAAGGCTGGCATGTCCTAGTCAGGCTGCATACAAGGGTGTATCTGTCTCTCAGTTTCTGAGGTGAAAGCATCATTTTAGATGGAAAAACTTGTTCAGATGCCTCTAAAATCAGAAAGATATAAGCAATGTGTTTTCCATTCTGAGGTAGCCACCTGTACAGGCTCTTCTGTCCCACGGCAAGTCTGAGTTTCAAAAACCTGATCCAGTGCCACTGGAAAGAAAGAAAAGTCTGTCACTGACTTCACTGCACTTTTTGTCAGGGTCTGTAATAAACAGTTTGTGACACTACAAACATCCGCAGCCCCCCTGGCTGATGTCCTTTGGGAAGATCAAAATCAACTGCCATAAAACACAAACCCAGGAAGGGGCACAAATATGTCTAGATGTGAAGTGATTTCATGGTGTTGTTCTTACATTGTAGCTTTACCTAGTACATAAATCTGGAGCACAGCATGCTGAGCTGTTCACAAGCAGTGAATTATGGTGGTTCTTGAGGAGGAGTGTGGGACAGATGTACCTGTCTGACTGCTCTCCTCCGACTCATTGTGGGAATAAAAACCTCTTCTGACATCAGAACTAAGGATGGAGCATTTCTCCTGGTTAAGCTAGAAAGAATCACTTTTCTATTGCTTACTCTCATCTTTTTATTACGTGTTTTACATGGCGGTTGTCTTCAGCATTTTTTGCAAGTGTATGCTGGGAACCTGATGAACTCTGACATGAATAAGCCTTTAGTAAATTGACTTAAACCTATCATATTGACTCTGCCATTCTCACTGCTGTTTTGAAGTCTTGAATACAGTGCCTCATCTCATTAGCTGCCTATGACCATGTGATGTTCCCTTTGCCTTTATGAAATCCAATCGATATTGGATATAAAACTCTTGTTCATTATTTGCACACATGCTCTGAGCCAGTGTGGCTGGTCTCTTATTACCTATTACATGGAGAACTTGCTTGGCAACATCAGCCTGACCAAAGCTTGTCTGTATTTGTGAGCCTGGCAGTCGACCTCCAATGAAATTGCTGTTATTTTGGATGCACTCAGTGCATCAGCACCATTTACAGCAAGGGAAATTTTCAGTAAGAAGCTGTAGATCTGAGAAACATCCCTTCAGAGAACAGGAGATCTCCCTCTCTCTCTTGCACACAAATTTCTTATCTCACCTCAAGCACCTAGTGGTGATGCTCATATTTGCACTTAGTGGTGATGCTCATATTTTCACTAACATTATTGCAAGTGTACAGAAGGCCAGTGAATCTTGAATATGCAGAAAAATATTCTACTGTTCTGGCAAGTTTTATCACAGAGCAACGGAGAAATAACTTTTTCTACTTTACTGACACAGAATGAAGTTTTCAAATACTCATGTGTCCGCATTTGAAAAACTTAAAAAAATTAAAAAACAATGTTGCTGGACATTTTTTCTGAAATGGAAATATGAAAGAGTATTTCACAGTTTTCTGGTGTATTCACTTGCACATCCCGTGGTTATTTTTGTGATCATATGCACATGCAGACTTATCTATTATGCAGGAAATACAAAAATATGTAGACATATTGAAAGCTTATGGTAAGTAGAAATGTGTTTAAATCTTATCCTAGACATTAAGTCTGGAGAAATTTGCCCTCAATAGCTTAAGCTGGAATAAGTAATAATTTCTGAACTAATAAACTAAACAGGGGTATGACATGGGTGCAAGAACTGTCCAGACTGTGCAGTGTAAGGACTTGTGCTCCTTGGCACGGTTGTGACCAGGGCAGGTTCCTCAAAGACCACACCTTCAGGAACAGTACAGGCAAGCATGATTCCCAGTAAGGAGTAGGGATGAGGCTAACCTGTGGCAGGGGGGAGAGAACTGACCCTATGGGGCACAGAATTCCAGGATCCCAGAGTGGGTGTGTTTGGAAGGAACCACAGTGAGTCACCTGGTCCAACCCAGAGCACATGGCACAGGATTGTGTCCAGACAGTTCTGGAATATCTCCAGTGAGGGAGCCACTCCACACCCTCTCTGAGCAGCCTGCAGTGCAGTGCTGTAACCATGCAATGCTGTGCCAAGGTCCCATTAGTGAGAGATGCCTCTGCACCAATTAACAAACAAGACAATATCCTAAAGACAGTAATATGAATTTTATTTAACTATGAATGTGAGGTGAAGATATAGAGAGAGATAGAAAAGAGAAGAGAACAAAAGGGAGAGATCAAGCAGAATATTGTCACCATCTATGGATCCAGCAGTATCCCACTGGCCCTTCTTCACCCTGGGTTTCCTAGTGGTGAGGGTCCCAGAGTCATTCTTCTGAGGCTACCACCTTTATACAGTTCAAGTTATGGGGATTGCTGGGGTGGTTGTAGAAGCTGTTCCCATGACTTGGGGTGATATGTGCAGGAGCAGTTGCTTCCTTTCCCACACTTTGCCTCGGTGGGAATTTCCATCTGGATGCATTAACCAGGATGCACCCACCAGATCTTGGCTTCCCCAGGCCTGGAATTTGTGCCTCACTGTCAGAAATTCCTGCCTTCTATGCTTTTCTCAAGTTCCTGCTGTGGTGGCTTATCTTATGGCAAGTTCCTTCTGTGGCTTTGATGGTGTTTGAGACAGTCAGCTGTGCTCTTTAAGTCCTTACACAAGGGGCAGCTAATGAGTCCTGGTCCTTTTGTAGACTCGTATAAATATAGCCAGTGGATCCTCAGAAATTGTCTGGAGAAAACAGATGTCTAATGGCAGCAGCATCTCTGAACTTCTACTAATGAAAACCCTGAGAGAGTGTCAAAAGGACAAATTGGAGGAGCAACCAAAGCACAGAGCACAGAGAGAAACTGCTAAGTGGCACCTGCTGAGCTGAAGACATCAATTAGTGCCTCCTTGGTCACAAAGGGACTTTACTCTGTGACTGGCAGACAGGAGAAGACTCCCAAACCCCACAACATCGTTGGTTTTATTCCCTTGAACAGCACAGACTTATTCTTTTTTTCATCCATTCTTATGGGCCAGGTCTTATTTCACAGCAGCTTTACAACATCCTGCTGGAGTTAAGAGAAGGTGATGTGACTTTGAGCCCAAACTGAGGAGCCAGAAGGCTCAGCCAGTTGCTACAGAACGGGCTGGATGAGGGTGGGAGCTAGAGGTCATGGTACTCTGCATTGGAAAGTTGTCACAGTGCTTCAGAAATCTTGCTCTACCAGTGGGCAGGGTAGATGTGAGAGGTGTTAAAAATGTTGCAGTGATTGAGGGTTGACTGGTTGGACTATGCTTGAATCCCTTGAAGAGGTGCTAAATGGAGTCTGGGACCTGAAAGCACCAGAAAACCATGACAGGGTGTGAAGGAATACCCCTAGCCAAAAAGAAGAACGATCAGTATGTCCTAATTAATTTCGCCCTATTCTTCCCTCTCAGGGACTTCAAACAGCATGAGAGAAGGCCAGAAGTTTAAAACTTTGGGTTTCCACCTACTGTCAGGGTAAGCAAGTTCCCCTGTGGAGCCCAGCTGGGGGTTGCTGTTTGTGGGGTCCTGCTCTGAAGCAGGGTTTGGTGCACTGCTCACAGGGGTGTTCTCTTTTTGGTGTGCTGCTCTAAGAGATAAACAACCTTATTCTCCTCTCATCCAGACAGTATAAGGAGCATTAGTCTTACTGTTTCCTTATATTGTCTCTTTGTTTTCCATCTTGATATTAACAGCCCTGATATGCTCAAGGAAAGCGAATGCTCATGCTTTAGAGCCCTTGTTTTGGGGGAAGGTACTCTGAGCCAGGTTCTCGTTGGACAACAATGTGGTTGTCTGTCTGAGCCAAGGGCAAGGCTCCTCTCTGGGGAGCTGGGATGTCACACACCATCTGCACAGAGAGGCTGACCCAGCCTAGAGAGAAACTGTGTCCAGCCAGTACTGAACTGCACACAGTGAAGATAAGGAAACCAAAGAGAATGACGAACACACTTCAAACATCTTTCTTAACTTGCCTTCCTTCCTCAATTCAGGCTATTCTGGGCACACATGAGGGCATTACAGATCTCAGAAGTAACCACATTTCAAAGTGTGGACAGTTTTAGGATGTTTTTCTGTCCAAACTTTATTGCATTTGGCAGAAGACACTAGCACACTGGTCCATGTTCTTGGCTTAGGACTTGATTTCCTTTTCTAGTACACAGGCATTAAATTTTAGCCCTCATTAGATCCCTCAGGAGATCTTTTTTTCCTATTTATTCAAAACACACAAATCACAAGCACTTTCCCAGCACAAATGTAACACATTCTAAATCTCTGCTAATTCAACCAGACATCAGTTTTACTAATTGCTACCTTGATTAATCAAAGTGGAAATAATTTAAGATGCCATCTGCTTCCAGATAGACAGGTCATTTAAATTTGTTTGTTAACTGAATGTGAAATACAAAATTTGGCCAACATCCCTCTATTAATCAAGCTCATATTGTATATTATCATTTTGCCTTCCTGATTACCTCTTTAGCAGGATCATATGGTTGTGTTCATGATTTCAGCAATGATGGGGACTGCTACCTAAGGCCTATCGTCCTTTCTAGAGGACCCAGCAAACTGAAATTATTATTCTGCTGCCTATCAGTGTAGGCTTTTAAAAGACCCCAATTTCTTTAGTCCCAAGTTCAGCTCCAATGTGTTTAGATCTCACAAAAAAAACGCCCCCCCCAAAAAACCTGGTTTAGTTTGGGAGATGAGAAAATTTGTCACCATCACATTGGGCATATATCCACAGACACACTCAGTGATGGGAACAGCAATTTAGAAGTTTTGGAAGTTCATCTGTCCTGCAACTCAGGTCTAAAAGTGCAGTCAATCCCTGAGAGTGCTAGTACAGCTCAACACCATTGATTGGTGACACAATCTGACTGCTCTCAAAGTGAGTGTGGGCACATCACTGTGCCAGAATGGATCTGTTCTTATTGATGGGACTAGTGACACATTCCTTCCTTATAAAAATTTTAAATGAAGGGTCAAATCAGGCCATAAAAAATCTGATGCACAGCCCCCTGATACCAGCTGGTCACATTTCTACTGGTGTTTGTGGGGTTTTGGGGTGTGTTTCTTCACAACAGGCCACTGTTTGAAAGAAACAAGTGCTTCAGTAGCTTCTCCAGTGTGCACTGTGAGAGCTTTAGGGTAGAAACTGCATTTTGACAGCAAAAGTCTTCTTTTGAAGTATCTTTTATGTACTTTGATCACAGTGCTCAAAGGATATGTTGGCTTTGGTCTTATCTCTTACTCTCTTCCACACAGGCATTAAGTGAAGGATTTAAAGCAGTCACCAGTGTCTGTTTAACAGGAATATTTTCTGAACTGACTTTTACAGGATTTTAAAAATTATTATTAAACACTAGGAATATCATATTTGACAGGTCAACAGATTATTGGGTTTTGGCTTAAATATCAAAAGCCACAATCCTTGGCACGTTTCAGCACGCTAAGGAAATGCTTGAAATTCACAACAAATAAAATATTTAAAAGCTGATTACCTAATCTTCTGCAGGGAGACTGATGGGGAGGCATGCTACAACTTGGCACCATGTTTAGCTGAATTTTTAGCTTCTTACTTACTGATCCACTTTTACAAAATGTATGTGGGAATAATGTTTAATGTCTTGGAGACTTCAGCAAACATGAGGGTATTTCAGACCTCTCTAGCTCTCTGTCCTCCTGCTTCTGTTGGAAGGGACCCTAAAGATCACCTAGTGGCATTTCCATTTTCATGGGAATGTGTTGTGATGAGGAAAATGCACAAAGATTACTCCACCTATCTCACTCTTCCAGGAATAGTCCAACAGGCCACTGATGTGGTCTCTGCCAGCAGAGTCCTGTTAAAAGAACATGAGAGGTAACTCACAAAACAATGACAGAAATGGGATGAGACCCTGCTAGTTTCAGATGTACAAGATCCACTGACTTCTACAAGCCTGGAACAATTTAATTCAGCTGAGGAGCTACCTTAACATTAGATATTAACAGTGACAGTCTCCTGAAGTCTGTTCCACTGATCTTTGTGGGAAGTTTGCCATTGCCTCTAGTCCTTGGCTGCTGGACTGGAATTCAGGCACATTAGCCAAGATTCACAAAGCACCATTGTTCTGGTCTCCCATGAATTTCAGTGGGATTCAGGCAGTGAAATGACTTTATGAATCTGGGCCTTCATTCCAAGAAATTTGAAAATTTGAAGAAGCTTGTTTAGCACATGCTGTCCTCAGAGACTGTGGGTCATTCTATTTGTCAAAGACAATCATTCTTTCACACAGCTAATGCACAAATTAATGGGATTAATGGGCACATACCTTCTTCCTGGTATCAGGGGTCTTTAGATATGATTGCTGACTCTCCTGTTAAAAGCACAGAACTTGGCTTTTGGCATAAAATATAGGTCAAATCTCAGAAGCAGAAGGTCAAAGCAAGGCAAGGTGACAGATGAAGAGCCATCCTGGCAGGAGACCTAGTCATAAACTCCAACACCACATGTACTTCTGGAAGCTGTTTTTTATGGGTTTCCTTTTCTTTTTGAGCTTCTGATAAGTCACTTAGGTGAACTGATCAGCAGAGTGAGGCTGAAACCCAAGACTCCTCAAATTCCTACACACAGCATCATTAGGTACCTTTATGCTCCTGAGGCCAGTAATGAGTGCAGCTTGCCTTACAATGGGAAAGAAAGGTCTCTATGATTGATATCTTTCTCAGACACTCCTTCCTGTTAAATGTGATAATTTTTGCTGATGCATGACACATACAGAAGGTTTCTCTGTGCAGTTGTGCTCACTGTGTAGTGAAGCAAGACCAGTACACAGCAGGGTGATATCTTAAGGGATGCATCAAAGAAGGAAGCAACTGGGTAAACCTCTGAGCAAGGAGTTTGGGGTCTGGCTGTAACCCAGGGCTTTTCTCTAACCTTGTTGCAGCCGTTTTAACAGGGACAGGTGCTAACAGGGAAGAGATCCCATGTTCAGCTCTGCATCAGCTCTGCCTGGCTTTCTGTCCCTGAGTCAGTGTAGAAATGTGATGTATCCTAGAGAAGGGCTGCCAGAAATAAGATTTTCTCTTCATGGTCCACCTGGCCCACCTTAAGTCCTTCAGACTAAAGGAAGACTGGAGAGTTTTTACCTATATAGGGCAGCATGTAGAGAAATGATGGAGCAGCTTACTGCTCTGTGAGACACCCCAAGGAGAAGCAAAGGAAAGATACCCTGGATCATCCCAAATGACACTGGAAAAAGACCTACATGGACTACTGAAATGAGCCCATTGTGCCTCAGGATCCCAGTGCTGTCCCTGGATGTGCAGTCAGTGAAGCTGATGCAGCCCAGAGAGTAATTCAGCTCACCCTGGTGGGCAGGTGGTGTCTGCATGGCTGGGTCCCTTCTCAGGTCCTGCTGGCTGCACTGACTAAAGGTCTTTGCTGCAAAAAGAGTTTAAAACAGCCAGCATTTAGACAGGTACCTATGAGGACAAATGTGCTTCTTTACTCTTGAACTGTCTTCCACCCAAGACAGCATTGGCTTTTTTCCAGGGTAAATGGTTGAGCTCAAATCATGGGCAAAATTTCAGCTATGGGCTCAAAATGAAAAAAAAAAAAAAAAAAGCATGCCAAGAACCTAGTTTTCTGTATAGGACAGGTATTTATGCTGCTTTATCCCACCTATAATATAAAAAAAGAACAAAATTTCCCTCAAGCAACACATTTTTGTGCTGGATTCTCATTTGATTTTAGTGCAAGCTCCTTATTTGGGAGCATAATTCCTCTTTTGAGAGTGTTAAGTCAAGGGATAAGGACTTTCTTGTTAACTAGGTGAGACAGTAACACCAACCCAAAGATGCACTGAAAAGACTTAACAGCCCACATCAAAAACAAACAACAGAAGGAAAGGAAAGATGGTGTTGGGAAGTCAGTCTGGCAAAACAGGAAACTAAAGGCAGTGTTTCTAGTAGGATCTAGGCAGGGTAGGGATTAACAAGAGAGCCTGAGATGAACCTGGAGGGAAAGAAAAGTTTTGATTTTCAAAACATGGCGTGGGACCGCTCTCAAGCTACTGGTATAGCAAAATAATGCAAGATCTAGAGACAATTGATTAGAGGAAAACTGCTTGAACATCTCTGCATAATAGCCCGGAGAAACCTGCAAAAATGGTTTATTATGAATGGAAGTCTCCACTGGCCTGTCTGGCCTATTATTATTTTCACTGAAACCCTAGAGGATGGAATAAAAAACCTACTTAGGCAATTTGCAGGAACCACCAAGTGGGGTCTGATTAAACATGCCCATGGGTGGGAGTCATTTAATAGAAGTTATCTGAGAACATTTTAAGAAAACAGAGAAATTGCAGTGCAGAAAAGGTTTCAGACATAGCCCTTAGGCAGAGAGTCTCAATTATACAAATAAAAGTTGGAGAAAACAGATCTTCAGGAGAAGTTCTGAAAATTGCAGTGGGTGAGTAGCTGGCCTTGACTAAGTAACAGAACTCATGCTCCTGCAGCAAAAGTGGACACAAGAGGACAATAATCATCCTATGAGTAAGACCTCAGTCTGAGGTTTTGTGAGCACCACGTGGAAACAGAATTTGGGTGAGCTGGGGAAAGCCCAGAGAAGAGCCATGTGTCATTCAGACACATTGTGCTAATGACATGCATTGGAAAGTGGACAGGACTGGTGTTGCTCAGTCTGGGGAAGACTGACAGGTGTCAAGAAACAGGGGTCAATATACAACAGATTGCTGCAAAAATCATCTGTTCTCCATGTTCATTCCATGTGGGACATGATGCAATGAGGAAATATCTCAAAGAGAAGACTTAATTTGGAAATTAGAAGAATGTTTTTAGCAGTGAATCTAGCTAAATAAGCAAAAAGAATGTGGGAGGAAAGGCAATGTTTCTTCCAGGAAGTGTAGCATTTGATAGCTGTCTGTCCAGAACAGATCCCAGCCCGGGACTGCCAGCTGTGTGCCCCCTCCAGCCTCATTTCACCCTGATTCCACAGTGCTGTAACACAGGGATGGCAGAACAGCTTGATGCATGTTCATCAGTAGAACCTGACAGCCCACTAACGTGGCACAATATCACAGGCAGCCCAAGGATTTGCCTGTATATGGGAAATTCAGTAGATAGTTCTGAAAAGAGCTTAAAGCTTTAAGGAATGTGCATTTGTTTTCCTTTAAATTTCATTTTATATTGGTTTATTTGTAAGCAGGATGCTCCATGAAGTGCAGCTCTGTGTGTCCCACAGGCTGTTTTCCCAGTGGTTATTCACCCTCTGGTTTCTTGTGACTGCCAAGTTAGTCCTTTCCAAGAGAGTTGAGGGTATGCAGCTGTAGGTGTTGCCTGCACTCTGAGGAAACTGAGGAAAACCTTGTTACAGTGGGGGCAGCACAGGGGCTGAATGAGGCTGTGCAGGGAACCAGTCTGTGCTGAAGTTTTTGGTGTCTCACCCGACATTGGCTCTGCTGGGCATTGCCCTGGGATTGCTGACAGCACGAGCCAGGCACCCACTCCCAGCCAGGCTTTTACCTACACTTAATTTAATGTACCTAAACTAACACAAGCTTGAGTATTGGCCAAATTAACGACCTGAGGAACAGGTTTTAGTTTAAGCAGGCCATGGAATTTAATTATCTTACTGTCTCTTGTCACTTCTGCAGTTTCATTAGAAGCTGTGTACATGGATCTGGCTCTTACTCACTTCCTAATGAGAAGAGACAGAAAGGCTGAAAAACCAAATAAGTATCAAAAAACTCCTTAATAATTTCCCCAGATCTGCTTTATCTTCAGTTTTGTCTGTGTTGAACAGACAATCTCAGACTGGCAAGAATAATGCACCCATAATCTTGAGCTCAGGCCAGTAACAGAGCTTTTTAGTAATAAAGCTTTGGTGGATTGATTTCCAGCTGTTTGCATTACCTTCCAGGGGTCCTTGCCTGGGCCACATCCAGCCCTCCTTTAAAAAACAGGGGGTGGGTAAGGGTCTCATGGGTCAGGAACTGAACTTGGACATGAGCTCCTTTGTGTGTGTCTTAAGCCCAAATCACCCCAACTGAAGCACTACAGAGCTATCTGGGAGTCCATCTCTGTTTTCTTTGTGGTCTTTCCCAGAGCTGAAGGGTGCCCTTGGAGCTAAAACCAAACCAAATGGATGGCAAGGGCTGATAAGAGAGCCTAAAGTGACAAGATGCTTATTTCACATTACTTAGATGGGTGCTTAAAGCCACCCAGCTTGAGTCCTGGCCCAGATCTGTTCCCTTCCTCCCGTGCTCCTGTGAGCCTTTCCCTCTCCAGGGTGACTGAGTCCTGCAGTGGCCACCTACACCCGGGATGACTAATACCACTGGGAATGCCACTCAGGCTTTTTGGATTTCAAGACAGATGGAATGGAATCCCAAGTCATCCAAGTGGGATCCTAAGGGAAATCAAGTCCTTGAGGAGGAACTGAGGACACCAGACTGCCCTGGGAACGGAGATATCCTCCACAACAGGGAGATGGAGTGAGAAGCAGTGAATGTCTGCCCAGATCTCCTCAACAGTAACCCAGGAGAAGAGAAACACCTCACCTCAAAGGGAGACTTTTCTCCTATGGGTAGAAAATTCCTCTGACATCCATGGAGAGGAGGGTTACTGAAGCCTGGATTGCCATGGGACTGATCCCTGTCTCCTGCTCATGAGTATGACAGGCACTGGAGGCATGACTGTATATATGTTTTTTCTCTTGGTCTCAGCTTACATTTTTGGCTTTCCTGTACACAACAGATAGCACCAGGCAATAAATTTCTTGAGCACCATGTAAGGGGAATCATGCACTAGAACATGAAATTATTACATTTCCTGACTTATGGTCAGTCATTTCTGCAATTTTTCATTCCAACAAAATAATACAGAGTCTTTAACAAAGGAAGATAGACAACGTGCCTCAAATTGTCAGAAAAGTTTGGAAACTGTCAGGTCCTGCCTGTGACCTGAAAGAGTCAAAAAAACAGATTATGTGTTTTAAAATTGGTATAGTTGGTCGTTCAGACAGCTAAACAAAATTTACTTCTGTCCCAGTCTTGCAGGCTGTTCCTGTGTTTACTGGGTAAATTTGAAATCACCCCAGGCAGCTTATGCAGCTACATCAGTGACTAGAGGGGAGGAAATAAACACCTATGTTGGTAGGAAACAAAAAAAAAAGTGTTAGCAACTGCATTTTTTTTACTGACTTTTGTTAATCAGTATGTTCCCTGCTCTGTTAAAAATTGAATCTTCCTAACAATATCTTTGCTTTTCTGAATTAGCTTTCTTTTGTTACAAGTGATCCTATGGCAAAAAAAAAAAAAAAAGAAAAAAAAAAGAAAGAAAAATACAGTTAAAAATCTTTGCTTCAATGTTTACAGGGCTCTGCATGTATAAGACACTTATGAAACCACTGCCCAGTGTAGAGCTCATGAAATGGCAGCATTTTATATAGCAGTGAGGGATTAAAGCTCAGAAGTCAACACAACCTTTCTAAGCAGGCTGAAATTGCAGTGGGAACTCTCATTTCTCTTCCATTGATAATAAACAAGAGTGAAATTCACTTGAGTAAGGTGGTTATCTACAACACCTATACCTGAGCAAATGTCCCTGCTCCCCATTATATCCAGGGAAAGAGCTGGTCAGTGACACCAGCAGAGTTTAGGATGCAATTTGCCTTGGCCTCGGCCTCCTGTGCTTGGTCCCTGTTGGCTCCATTGGCTGGGCTCTAATTCAGTGCTGGAGATCTGAGCAGTAGCTCAGGTGTAACAAAGCTGGGACATCTTGTGTCTGTGTTTGCTGTGTTTGTATTTCCCAGCAGCAGGGCAGTAGGAATTTTGAACTTATTACATAGAGAGATGGCACCTGCATTTACCTGACCTCAGGAATAAACCTGACATTGTCAGCCTGTTCCAGAACAGCTCACAGACGTGGGGAGGAGCTTTTGTGTGCTGCATTGCACAGTGACCCCCCCAAATCTGCTGTAAAAGCAAAGACATTTCAGAAATAATTAGAAAGGCCTGCAATGGGCTAAGGCAAGTTTATTTCCCTTTGCATCAAGAGTTTATTGGCTTCAGGGTGAGCTGTGGGTGTAATTCTGAAAAGGTCAGCAGCATAGCAGAGAGAGTGAATCACTTTTATAGCTAAAAAAAGGCTGACAATGACCATGGAATGGCTCTTCCCAGCCATGAAGGAGTGTGGTGGCCCTAGATGTATTGCTTTGGTGGGGATTGATTGTGAATCCATCCTTGCAATAGGGGAGGGTGGCTGTGACTTTGCTTGCAAGGAAGGAAGGTGGGATGTGCAGGGAGGAGAAAGTGGGTTGTAGAGAGGACCATAATGCTGCAGGGGCAGGTAGAAATATGTCTTGGACTACCCTTGAGGGTAGATGTAAAAAGGCAAAGGCAAACTGAAAAGTTCATCAGAAAATTAGTAACCAGTGTCTGCTTCAGCTGCCCCTCTTCCTGACACACCAGACCAGTACATCACTGGTGTGACTCTGGCCTCTAGACTTTGTCTGTGGCTAGAAGTGAATAGCAGGAGCTCAAAGACATTGTACCTTTACAGTAGATCCAACAGGATCCAATAGTTCTTTCTTTTTTTTTTTTCCAATTAATATTCTGTCCATCTTTATAAATAATTGTAAAAGGTTAAATAAAAATAAAGAGGTGTTGAAAGCATATTGGTAACAGAAGTAGCCATATTTTATACATGGTATAATCCCATCACATTAGCAAGCCTGTGGACTTCTTAGATTCTTAACTGTCACCCACTGACCAACCATTTATTGACAGTCATTAAGCATTTATTATCCCTGCTTGAATTGTTTCTAAATGTTTCAGTAATATAAATTTTTCTTTCAAAATTCAGTAATGCAGTTAAACCTTACCTGCAATGCTCTCTTTGCCCAGCATTTAATATGTTTAAAATCCCCTCTAGGTAAAAATTTCAGTAAGAAAGTCATTAGAAGGTTCTTTAGCACAATAATCCCCCATGCATGTATCTCTGTTAATTGATCTACTTTTCTAGACAATGTGGTAATTATAGCTCATTGAAGAGCATCAAAGAGCTTCACTGTTATTTTACCCTGACATTTTCCCCATCAGTGTGAGGTCTCACCAGCACAATAGGGAGCTTCTCCCTTGAATCACAGGGCACAGGTAGGAACTGTGCTGTTTTGTCAGTGATGGGAAACACTGCCATAGGCACAGGCATTTTTTGCATAAGATCATTTTGCACATCACCCTTCCATCCATGCAGGCACAGCCCAGACCACATTGAGCTCTGTTATTGTGAAGCACCTGCCTTGGACAGCAATCCTGTGTATCAGAATAACCAAATAGATGAAAAAAAATTCTTACTGTTTTTATCTTATGATATTTTAAGGTCAGAGACATGTAACTGTATTTACAGACAGGGGTTTCTTATGTTGTGAGCCTGACTGACCCAAACTATAGTTTGGGTTTGCTTTTCATGTAAGACAAATCCAACAGGATGGCTTTGTTCCTGATGAAGGCAGTGGTTGGACTCCCATTGTTTTGGCCAGTGACTGTACAGGGAATCAGATTTAGCAAGGACAGCATGTATGGCTTCCTGAGCTTGGAGGTGTTCTGCTTCTCAGACCAGAGATACCACAGATGAACATTAGCAAAATATGAAAATCAGCTTAGTCAGAGTACAGAAACAGGATATGGGAACAAGACTTCATGTTGAGTTTTCTGAAATGTTCAACAAGTGAGTTGGCTTTGTGTGGTGGTGGTGATTAGTTTTCCAGTTCTAATAATTTACTTGATCATTAAATCTGCTTCTCTTCCAAAGTTATGTAATTATGGATCTAACTTCTGGATAAAAGTCATCTATTTGCTTGTTAATCAATAGTCACCTCTTAACTTATCAATATTGAGTATTGTTAAAACATATTTGAGTAATGTACATGCATGGAGGTTTGTTAAGTATATACTGGATGAAAGTTCTGAGGGAGAGAATAGATAAAGTCAAGCAATAACAAAATAATTTTCAAAGTTAATTAGGTAGGAGCTACAAAAGTAATCACTATTTTTCAGCATCACTTCAAAGCACATCTCCAGTAACTCATAATCCTACCATTACCACAAAGAAAAGAATCCAGAGTAGAACTCCAAACTCCAGCAGGGAACTGAAGCCTAATTAAGGATATGGTGGCTAAAGGTTGCTGTTTTCTGATGGCCTGTGTTGCACATACTGAGATGGATCCAAAATGCTGGTATTTAGCACATGGTGTTGTTGGCAGTGTTGGTGAACCATAAATCCAGATGTGCATAAAGAAGGATTTTTGGATCTGGATGTTGGCCTGATCACCATGGTGAATGTCTGGCAAAGTTCTGTGGAACCTGACAACCCCCTCAGCAAAGTGAGGGACTGGGCAAGCTCTCCATGAGAGCTGATTGTTCTAACACCGGGTGTTTTTCAGTGTGAGGAGCCTGTGCTCTGCCTTCTAACTGCTCCCTCCACACCCTGCTAGTGCCCATCCTGTGCCTTTCACTGTGTTTTGGTAGCACTGACTGCCAGCTCCTTGTCCTTGGAGAAATGCTGCAGTTCCTCAGACACAGCTGGGCCCCAGATCCTGTAGAGCCCAAATGAATTGTGTTGTGATCCAGTGGGTAAGCTTGCAAAAGAGGCTGGAGGAGCTTGCAGAGCTATCATCCTGTTAAATGAGCCAGAACTCATACAGCTGCTATTGCTTTGTAAACTGGGAGCTTTCAGCCCCACAGTAATTATATATTGCTTTAAATTATTTTGGAGTGGCTCTCAAGATGTTGTCATCAAGGCTGTCATCTTAAGGGACAAGCTCAGACACAAGAGAAATAAGCTGAAGTGAATCAGACAATGGTGGTGGATGAGCTGATTCCACTGAGCTTGTGCAGTCATCTTGACCTCCATAAAAGTTCTCTATTTCAATTTCTATCTGCTGAGGAAAAAGCTACAGTCTTCCCCTCCTGAACTTTTTAAAGTGGAGGAAAAGTAGGGAAGACTTTTCTTTCTTTTAGCCAGAAACAAGACAAGCACATCAATGCTTTGACAATGAAACCCCACTTAGAATTTTTTTGTTATTACCTGCCAGGTCATAAACCAAATTTCAGCTTACCACTCATTTCACCACAGAGCTGACAACTTGTACCCTTTCCTCTATTGCACATATGAAGAGCAGTGTAGAGATCTAATATTTACTGCTGAAATGTTTAATGTGGAAGTAGGCATGATTTAATTATTGCTCTGGCTACTGCCCTTTTAAGCTGCATCTTCGACAGTATGCTGTTCAAATGCCCTTCTGGATTCTATTTTGTAACTCTTCATCTCTAAGCAATAATGTGCTTAGAACTGAGATCTGTCAGGAAAGTTCTAATGGTGCACAACAATGGTAAGCAAACTTTAAAAATGTATTTTTTAATGAGATACTAAGACAAGGAACAAAAATAGTATTCTGGTGGTCTTGTAATTGTAACATTTTAGCTCAGAAACAAGACAAAAATGAAATTGTTTTGCTCCATTATACTTGGTAATTTGGCCTTTGCAATTAGAAAAATCTGGAGTAGTGAATTTTGTACCTTTCTGTTATGAAGAATTATAAAGGCTCCATGAACATGCATAAAAGGAGCACTACAGTGAGTGAGTTTCTGCTGCTGAGCATCTCCCTGTATTCATCCTGACAACTGAAAATTTAAGGGGCTCTGAGGCTGCCATTATGCTCCATCATATCAATGATCCATGGATAAGGATCTGGCACAAGCACACTGAAGAGCTCTAAAGGAGCTGCAATAGCCTATCTTGTCAGCAGCCAGGGGCTGTGGATTAAAGTAGGAGAGCACTGAACCACATAGACTCCCTTCCTTGTCCCATGCTGTTCACCTCTTAAGATGGGAAGCTTGTCCACTTTTGGAAATAGGACAATCAACCACTGTTGGTGAAAACTGGATGCCTTTTTGTCATAAAAACAACTTCTGTGGGCCAGCTAGGGAGAAAACTGTTGCGAAGAGTGATAGTGGTGGTGGTTTGTCCATTGCAAATGAGTTTGTGATCACTAAATCTTTCTGTTGCTTTCATGTGGCCAAGTGCCACTTCCATGGTCACATCCCTGGGCTGTTCTCCAATGGTGTTGCCAATGACAGTCCCTTGCCAAGTCCCTCAGCCTGCCCAAGGGCAGCCTTGCTCCTCGCAGGGTCTGCTGCAGGCACCTGCAGACGTGAGGGAGAACAAGACAATCTCCAGTGCTCGATCCAGCCTGGGTTTGTACAGAGGCAGGTCAAATGCTGAGCAGCAGTGCTCCTTCTGCACTGCCTTCCCAGTGTTTCTTCCTCTGGGAAAGCAGCATGACATTGCAAAGGAACTGTACATTGTACAGTGGTACATACCCCCCTTCACCATTCTTTGGGACTGCAGGGGGCTGGAGTGACCAGTGGCTTTACAAGGAATAATCCAAATCTTGCAGAGCTGCAGCTGAGAGCTAATGAGTGCTGCAGGACCCAGACTGGCTCTGTACAGAGCCAGATGGGTGCCTTTGCAACTTCTACCCACATCACCTTCTGCTCATGCAATTATCCAAACCCACCATTACCCTGGATAAATGAGGGTTGGTCTTTAAGATAATAACCTCAGTGTCATGGCATTTTCAAGACATTTTAGGCTTAACCTAAGAAATTAGGTGAAATAGTAATTGCTCATTTAAAGTTTTATTGGGATCCACTTTAGATTTTTGTAATGAAACAATATTTACCTTTGGCCGCTACTGACCTGGAGCAGATCCAGCCCAATGACCTACATGGGGAAATACCTCTATCTATTGCTGAGCATGAGCCAAACATTTCCCACTGCAGTGGATTTACAGTCCTTAATCCTGGAAATCAATTCAGAGAAGCAGAGTTTTATGACAAGGCTAATACTTGTTGAAGGTTGTGAGGTTTCTCTGAGAAGAAGCAGGGACCACAGTCAGGGCTTTCAGGAAGAGTAGCATATCTGTGTCAGGTATATTCAGGATGCTACAGAACACTGTATGATCCAAATCTCAGGGTTTTCAGGCACACCAAGTCAGAACTATGCGCTGCTATGCATAGTGTTTGATCTTTGTCATTTACATCTTAGTCTCCTCCCCTCCTCTTTTTTATCTTCTCCTCTTTTTCTCAAGTTTACGGGAAAAACAATTTCATTCCAAATTCATAGCAGTTACATTTTTAATATCTTCTGGTTTTTTATTTCTAATTTGTGAGACACTGTTAAAATAATGCTACCTCCATTAATCTAGCATCACTCAGAATCTCTGTATTCCTTGGAGAAGATAAATAAGAGTCACTCTGTCATTACTATATTTTTCCTCATATGCACAGGTGTGAATTTCAAGATCTGAAAGGATCTTCTGAAACCTACTACAGAGGGAGAAAAAGATGATCTTTCTACAGAGGGAAATCCAGTCCACCTATGTTAGTGATCTGTTCCACTCCTCCACGTTAAGATGTTTTTGTATTATTTCCAGTCAAAACTTTCTGCCCAGCTTTAGAAACCCTTTTGCATTTTTTTGATTATTAACGCTTCCTGTTTCTTTCTTTATTATGGCCCTCAGTTAGTTCCACTATGCCTTGGAAACTAATGCACATTTTACTCCCCTTCACATCTCTCAATCACATTGCAGTTACATAAGACACATAACTATGGTTATAAAATGCCCTTTACTCTGAAAGAAGAAGTTTCAGTACAATGGGACTGAAAAAGACCTTGCTTTTTATATAAAATAATTTGATGCTGCACTTTTTGCACTCCAACTCATAGGCATGCCTCCTGTTTTTGTCTCCATCACCCCTTTTGTAAGATGTGTGAGAGCTGCTGCCATATAATTGTTAGCTATTCTGTAGCCTAAAATTTTTGTGGCCAAAATTTACTTTTTTTTTTTATTTCAGTCATTTTGAGAGAATGATCTCTTACCCCAAACAGCTTCTTTTTCTTATCATTGTTTCTACCTGAATCAATTTTCATCTCCATTGTTCAGGGAGGTTGCTGGTTTATTGTATCAAGCAATTCAGGTTCCATCATGTTGGCATTTATGAAATGCCAGAACTGCAGTGTCAATGCAAGGAAATAGTTCTGAAATATGGTGGTTTCATGTGTTAGGTACACACCCCTGCCTCTGTGCAGTCCAAAAATTCACTGTCTGTAATGTCTTCATCCCCACAAATCCCTTCTGTCCCCACAAGAGGTGACCGAGTGTGTTGTCCACTTTGCAGTGGGGAAGGAAGGTGAGGTCTGGAGTCACAGAGGGAGGTCCCCACTGCCCAGGCAGCCTCAGCACACAAGGCCCTGGCTGCTGGAATATCCTCCCTCCCTTCTGAAGTTTTCGTAGTCACTTAAGGGATTTGATTCTCAGTCCTCATTAAATTGAATGGGATGATGGCATTCAGACATCTGAAGTTTGCTCTCAAAATCTCAGCTGTAAAAGACAGCTTATTAGGCCATTTCCCCCATATCTTACAAGCAGAAAAAGAAGATCCATTGTGAGTGAAAAAGAAAGACCAGTACATCATAATAAATAAGAGAAATATCTACTATTTTGTAATTCAATTGTAACTTCCTATTAAATTTAATAATGCATACACTTTAACGTCATTTTGTTCTTATTAAGAGAAAAGAAATTGGTCCAGGCAAGCAAGCAAATAATTAAATAGAAATATTTAAAAAATGCATGAACACTATAGAGCTTAACCATGTATCACTTCTATAGCAGCAGACATGATTTAGAATCTGAGTCCCTAAAAATGAAACATTCTTCAAGCTTTTGAAAGCTCTCTAGGAATTCTACCATCAGAAATGAGTTTTCACAATGCCAGTACCTCTAGAGACATAAGGTTGCTTATTTTTCCATGGTGCCCAGCATGGGCTTTACTAAACAAAGTCCACACTAAGTGATAGAAAAGACTACAGCACAGCACTGGAAATACCTGAGCTGCCTTTGAATTACCTGGGGTATTAGCACCCTGCTTCTTAGTGGTGGAAGACATGCTGTTTTCCAACTGAAGCAGCAACTTTTCAACACAACAAAAATCACTTCAGTGCCCTGCAGTGATTGCCTGATGGACCAGCCCTACCCAAGCAGGTCACAACATTTAGAGTCTGAAAATAGAGACATCAAAAAGTCACTAGTGACTAAAAGTCAAGCAAAATTCCAGGGCTCTCTAAGGGGCTTCATGCTAAAAGAAATTTGCCTGAAGAGTTTGAAGGGATGCCAATGGAGATGATTTCAGTCAATTTTATATTTATAAATACATCTAAACCTGACCTTTTTAGGCCTACTCACATTCACTGCCAAAGGATTTTCCAAACGTCACAAATCTCTTTTTTCACATATATTTCTTCTTCAGGCAAAAAGCTTTCAGTCCCCACACCTGACAGAAAGAACAGACAATAAAAGGACAGGAACATTTAAATACACAGACAGAAATACCTCCTTAATCTGACTGGCCTCTCACTTATATGCCTGTTGAAAACTTTCTTATTCTTTCAAAAAATCTATTTGCGGTAGATAAACATTATCTGGATGTTGCAGATCAAATCACAGCCAAAAAAAAATTAAGCCTTGACATTTAAATGACCAGAATTATCCTGTTAAGGAGAATTGAACATTAATTCTTTAATAGGCCTAGATCATCTTTTATATGCAGAGTGCAAGAAATGCTGTTGCAAGGCCAGACAGAAAGGAGGCTACAGGAGATGGAATCTTTGCTTCTTCAGTGCTATCTCTGCAATAACTGCTCACCTTGATGGTTGAAATAAGCTTTACAGTATCAATATTCCTCTTTATTTCCTTTCCTCTGCTGGGGAGCATTACACTACATCCCCATTCTACACGCTGATTTCAAGTCCCTGGACAAAAACCTACGCTTCTTTCTGTTTTAAAATAATTCCTGTTCTGCTTCCAGTGGCCCTGGATGGCATACAAGCACTTGGGCTGAGCTGTGTAAGCTTTGCCTTTGACTCTAGTTTTCCTAAGGAGTTTGTGGTAAGGTGGGGGTCAGCCTCCCCTCTCAGGCAACTGGGAATAGGATAAAGAGAAATGGCTTCCAATTGCACCAGGGGAGGATCAGGCTGGATATTAGGAAGAATTTCTCCACTGTAAGAGTGGTTAAGCATTGGAACAGGCTGCCCAGGGCAGTGGTAGAGTGTCCATCCCTGGAAGTGCTCTGAGAATGTGTAGACATTTGGCACTTTGAAATGTGGTGGTGGTGGTGGTCGACAGTCGGACTGAATGATCTTGGAGGTCTTTTCTAATCTTAGTGGTTCTATGACTGTTTGTAGACATGTCTGTGCTAATTTGGGTCTGGAGGCATCCCTCTGCAGTACAGAAAGTCTAGGAGGTTTTATTTTAAATGCCAGGGAATGGAAGCACCAAAGATTAGTGACTACTACTGGCCTTCAGTGTTGTTACTAATTTGGGTAAGATGGAGTGATTAAAGGCAGCTATGAGGTACGTAAGTACCATAAGTAGGTCAGGCAAAACAAACATCCAAGAAAGCCAAACTAATTTGATGCTTTTAGGGAACTTCCACAGCAGACAAGGAAGAGTGGCAGTATTGATCAAACTTAATGCTGCACAAAAGGGAAGAAAAGTGGTGTGAGGTCAGAGCATTGAAAGTGAGATATGTGGCTGTGTGAAAGACTTGCTCAGCAGTGGAGTGAGGGGGCTGGAAGTGGTGTAGGTGTCCTTTAACAAGGAAGGACCTGAGGAGCTGCACAGACAGAGACAGTGTACTGTACATTGCACTGTACAGCTGGAAGACAGCTTAGGTTTCAAAAGAAAATATGTGTCATATTTGCTAAAGACAGCAAGAGCAGCAGGCTGACCACTGACAAAGGGGAGAGTCTAATTCTGAGGTGTCAAGGCAGAAGCAACAGGACAGGCCAGAAAATTATCTGTGAGATTGCTGTAACTAGGGGTGAAGTTAAAAGCCTTCCCATTCCTTTGTTCTGCTGTGTTATTTCCCTCAGTGACACTGTGCTTTAATGCTGTAGGATGCCCAGCTTTTACTGGCTGTTTCCTAGTGAGCACAGAGGTTCTGGGAATAAAAAATAGCCCTTGATTTAGTGCCAAAATCTACAAATCACTTTGAATTTCCAAACAGGTGAACATTATTCATGGCAATACATGGCCCGAGCCTGAAATAGAGCATGACATGACTTTGTTCCTGTCTCAGTCTTGCAGTGGGGACAAACCACATGAGAACGACACAATCAAAGGTGAAAGAACAAAAACATAAAGCCATGAGTCCAGCATTTCATACCCTGAAAAGCAGATCACAGGGAAACCCGTTTTAACCACCACAGCAGGAACAATATTTCCCTGTATTTTATCAGCCCAGTGAGAAAATCAGGACAACCTCTTTGCATTGGCAACATGCCTTGCCACCACCTAGGGCTGAGGTTGGCTCAGAATATCAGCATGTTTGAAGCACTCTGCAGAAAAGCCAATTTTTAAATGGCATAGGGTCAGGCTCAAACTGCCCTAGAATAAATGGAATTCTTGCCATATATTTAAGTAAGCTTTAGATTAAGACAAAGGGATGTAATTAATTTATCCCTGCCTTTGGAAATCTCCATTCAGAGAAAGTTTATCAATGAAAGTTCATTGATAAAAAGGATACAAAGAACTGGACTGTCAGTTGAATATACTTCCTTATATACTGTGAGGCTGCTGGTAGAATGTCTGGTCTTTTGAGCCCACATTCAGGTATTTATTTCCTAAAGAAATTGGCAGTTTTATTATTAAGAATTATTTATTTTTCTGTAGTTTGTGTCATTATGAGTCTAATGTTCTCCCTTAATGTTGCAATATGCATTTTAAAATAGGGCAATATTTTAAAATATTAGTTTATCAACATTGAAGAATGTATTAGTAAGAGACACAACTATATATCTCTATGGGAGAATTAAAATTATAATCATATGCCATTTTTGCTATGTATTCTAGAGTTAGAATGAAGAACAGAAAGATTCTAGTTTCAGGTTCAAAACTAATTTATCAGCATGTTAAGTTACTGCACCCTGAAAAATGCACTCATATTAAAAAATAACCTGGAAAAAAAAAATCTGGGTTATTTTAGAAGACCTATGTTTTAATTGTAATAAGAACAACTTAAAATTGAACCTTTTTAAGACAGAAGTATCAATAATCACCTATGACTTAAAAAAAGATATTTCCTTTCCATTATGCAGAGAAGCCTGTGATGACGTTTGTTGCCTCTGCAGTTCTGGAAGCAGCAAGATCTGGAGTCAGTGTGTCTGGTAGCTGTGCCCCTTCATAGGGACATAAATCAACAGCTTGCTGACCTCAAAATTGTCTGTCCTTTAGCCATTTCTATGCTCTTCACAGTTTATTCCTTAGCGTATTTTATCAGGCCCAGACTAACTACCTGCTCTGAGTCCACTGGTTAAATATGAGTCTGATTCACAGCCCAGCAGATCCTTGTTTTCCTGATTTTCATTCCATATTTTTTGTCTCTTATTTATTGTTTTCTTTGGCTTTTACTTCACTCACCACGCTGTTTGTTTTCTCTGGTAACATGACAGATACACTTTTATAAGGTGCAGCTTTATAGTTAAATCCTGTCTAGATTTACACTGGATTTTGTCAGTGCAAGCCAGGAACAGGACTGAGAGTCTGACCTATTCAAGGATTTAATACTTTTTCTCACTGAGTCCCTGCCCCACTGGAGCAAGACAGCAAAGAAATGTGTTTTTACAGTGAGTTCTGATCCTCCTTTGCTCTTAGTTTGTGCTTATCCAAGAGCTACAGACTCTGATTTCCCAAGTGAGGGCATGGGGGCAGCCCCTTTCATCCCTACAAACTCATGGGACTGCCACAGTCCTGTTTGCTTCTCTGCAATGAGTGCTGAAGGTGCTCATTTTAGTATTTGCAGCTGTTTTAGTAACTTCCTTGATTTAAGACCTAGGTCATGCTGGGCCCAAGAGAAGAGACAGATCTGGAGGTCTTAGATTGTGCTCTAACTTTCTATAAGAAGGGATGAAAAAAGACAGCAGTGCAGAGTCCTTAAATAGCATAAAGAATTATTATCAATTCTGATTTAGATGTTAAAGGGAAAGACCATCAGTGAACTACCTGTGCTTCTAAAAGAATAATTTGATATAGTAGGTTTTAAAAGACTGAGATTGCAGCATTTACAGTCGTGATTTTTAGATAAACACTTTATCTTCCTCCTCACACATTGCTAGATCCACAGCCCTTTTCACACCCATAATACAGGCTAAGCTTTGTTAATCCTTAGCAATGCTTCCAAAAGAGACTCCTGTGAAAACTACCTGATATTTTGGTATTTAGGAAAAGAAATCCAAGAATTAAACATATACAGAAGTCCGCAAGAAAAGTATTTCAAATGAGGGATTTTGTAAAGAAAGCTTGGTGATTGTAGGAATTTCAAACTCTTCTGCCAGCAATTATTAAATCTTCCATTGCTTTGCTTTATTCAAGGCAGACTCAGACAAGGAATTATTCTAGTTATGAGTAGATGGATATTGCCTCATCCCTTCTATGAGAATGGGGTTACCAAGACAAAACAAAACAGAGAGGTCCTGGTGGGGATCAGAAATAATGAGTATTAGCATCTGTGCAGTTTTAAGAAAGTGAAAAGCATGTCAGGTCCAAATGTGAAAAGAGTAAGGGATGATCTAAAAACTGCAAATATCAGTGCTATAGTCTTAATTTTCTATAAAGCAGGAAAAACATTTTGCATTCAACTCTATTAAATAGGTTTCACCACTTTCAGCTTTTGACAGCTTATGTTCCAATGTAATGTAGTTTAGATTAAAACAGAAATGTTTGACAGATTCATTCCAGTACTTGGATGTACAGTGAAGAGTCTCTTGTGCCTTTGCATATGGTGGGGTTTAGAAGAAATAATTTATACAGAAAGTAATTGAAACTAGAAATACCTGCATTAAACTGGTAAATTAAATAAGGTCTGGATACTGCCATCCAAAAGCAAGTCCTGTACAGGCTGTGGGAGTTATATTTCAGGATGACATAAAGGGCAGGTTTTTTGTGTTTCATTTCTGTTACATGGTTGTATGTAACTGGAACTGGACTAAGTGGGAACTGGACTAAGTATCCTGATGGACATCATGCCTTCCATGCAGACCACTGGGTGCTCAGATCCTACATGTCTTGAGAAAAAGATTGGAAGTTGATTACAGTGGATTTTACCAGGGATATAGGATCTGCTCCGACTTGTTTTTCATTGTTTAACTGCACTGAGCAATTAAACCAAAGTGTCAATTTAAATTTGCCATTTTATGGGGCTTTGAGGGAGATTTAGTCTGGAAATGAGCACACAAACACACAAAAAAACCCCACAGTGATAGTTGCAAAAAGCTACCCAAGCTCCGACAATCATCCAAGTGGAAATCAAGGCTCTTAGAGAAGGCAATGGAGCCCTTTTTCATGATGTAAAATCCCAGCTGTTCCTGTGAAGAGCTTTCTAAGACAGATGTTATGATTCTGATTCTTGACAAGTGTTTCTGGAGTTTGCCATTTGAATGACAACAGATTTGTGCTTTAAAAACCTATTAGCATGAGCTAACTTAGAATTAAAAACATGTTCTTTCAAAATATATTTATTATGGAAAAGAAAAAAATAGGCAAATAAGGGATGGCAGAGATGGTATGAAATTGCACCTCTGTATTTCAGTAGGTAGTAATCTAAAGGTGAAATATGTCCTGTATCTATAATTCATTTGACCTTACTGTCACATTGGCATCCTGCCAATTTAGTTCTAAAACTAAAATTTCAAAACCAATGTTGAGTAAAAGAAGATGAGCTATTAGTCATTATCTCATGGGTTTATTTATAACTGCATTCAGTTTTCCAAAAATATGGCAGGCAAAGGGCAAACCCTATCCTGGTCTGCATCAAACCCAGCAGGGCCGGACAGGCAGCAGAGGTGATTCTCCTGCTGTGCTCAGCCTTGGAGCCCTGTGTGCAGGGCTGGGCCCCCCCAGTTAAGAAGGATGTGAAGGTCCTTGAATGTGTCCCAAAGAGGGCAACAAAGCCAGAGAGGGGGCTGGAAGTCATGTCCTGTGAGGAGCAGCTGAGGGCTCTGGGCTTGTCTGGTTGGGAGAAGAGGAGGCTGAGGGGTGACCTCGTGGTTCTCTACAGGGAATGGGAGGTGCTGAGGGCTTCTCTCTGGTGTTCAGTGATAGAACATGTGGGAGTGATCCAAAGCTGCACCAACACAGGCTCAGTGTTGATATTGGAAAGCATTTCTTTAGAGGGTGGTCAAACAGTGGAACAAACTTCCTAGAGATGTGGTCAATACTCCAAGCCCATCTGTTTAAGAGACATTTGGACAATGAGTTAACAACATACTTTAACATTTGGTCAGACCTGCAGTGGTCAGGCAGTTGGACTAGATGGTTATTTCAAGTCCTCTTTCAACAGAACCATTCTATTCTGCTCCATTCCATTCCATTCCATTCCATTCCATTCCATTCCATTCCATTCCATTCATCTCAAAGAATTTCAATTTATACAAAAAGACCTCAAAACTGGACAGCCAAAGTGAGCACTTTTCTTAAATTTCTAAGTTTCCTTGTTTGTTTCAGCTGTTTTTCATATGAATGGCTTTCCACCTGGAAAGTGCTAACTTAAGGTTTGCAAGCTCCAAACCTGCAAGAAAGACTGTTTTTTTAAGGTGGAACAGCATTTGAATTTAAATTGCTCACAGTCCCTGAAATTAATAGCCTCATTCACCCTGTAACCATTTTGGCTGTGGTATCAGAGGCATTACAATGTGATGCATAACACTGAGTCTGCAATACTAATGGGCACCAATATACTGCCCAAGCCATATTTCTCTTTTGCAGCAGTGTTAATAAAGCAACTATGGAAGCTATAAACTGCAAAGGGGGGAAAGTTACAACTGTGCAATGTGTTAGTGAGGAATTTGAGATGGCCATAACAGTTCCACAATCCATCAGTCATTTCTGTAAACAGGAAAAAAAATCAAAATCATGATTATATGTTCTCAAGATTAAAAAAACCTCTCAGTCTCGGGAGTGAGCAGTAACCTTTGAGTTACTGCTAACTTGTCTACCTGGCAAATTTATCAGCCTGCTGAGGCTGAAGACTGAGACAAGCAGATCTTTAAGGAAAGGTTTTGACATATTTTGAGTGTTCGTTGCTTTATTCACAGAAAGTTCCTACCTTTCTAGGGCAAGAGACTCAGTTGTGCTCTAAGAGCTGCTGAGCTCTGGCTGGGGCTGGCTTTTCCTTGTGAGTTACCGCATCCAGATAACCTGCAGCTCCTGCCTTGCTCTGCAGTACTGTTGCTAGGCACTTGCTAAGGCTGTTTTTTGCTCCAGGCTAGATGATCTACCTGTTTACTGCGCTAAACTGTGGGATTTAGGGATGGAATATTATCCCAAACCTGCGTAGTGAGCCCTGGCTACTCCTTGTGGATAAGCAGGATACCTGGTTGCTGTGCCCTGGCAAAGGTCTGCATTGCTCTAACACCTCTCACCTTGGGTAAGAGCCAGGCTGCAGCAGGAGACTCCCAGGGCCACAGGGAGGGGTTTTCCTTGTGGATTTAGCTCCTCAGGATGAAGCCTGGGATTTCTTCCTCTGAGAGTAGCTGCCACAGGTCAGCACCTGAGTGCAAACACCGGTGTCATGTAACAAGGACCGATTGTTCTGCCGGAGTTTTCCTGGGAGTTATGGCTGATTTTGTTGCTCTAATGTTTTATCCAGTTGTTCTAGTCATACCCAAAGAAGTTTTCACTTAAATAAGCTGAGGTCTTTTATGCCGTAGAGAGCAGCTTATATTCCTTTAGTGGTTAACAGCATTTTCTGAAAATAATTTAGAGCAGGGCCAGGTTGGTCAGATCTATGTTCAAGCACTGATGACAGTACTCATTTTTCTATTGCCAAGGCATTGCCCTGGTCTTGCATCTGCCTTACAGATAGGTAAATGGAATGTGACTATCCCTCAGTCTTGAAGTCCAAGTAGAAATTTTGATAAAATTTAATATGGTAAATTGGATTCAAGACATCTGGGATTAATTCTCAGTTCATGTTTTGCTGGATATCTATCAAATGAGCCTGTCAGGCAAAGTTCTGTGCACTCTAAGGTAGCTCACTTAATCCACTTTATGGTTTTGTTTCTCCTCAGTGAAATAAGGCTAGTACCTCATAACTACCTTAGCAGAGGAGTCAAAAAGCATTACTGAATATGAACTGTTCAGATGTTTGGAGAGCTGTGAGACAGAGAGGAGAGTATCAGCATTTTTTTCTTATTTAGTACGGTGATATTTTCTAAGGCAGTGTTCAATTTAATTCCAGAAGAAATATTTCACATGGCCAAATAATTCTTTATCAAATCAGTTCTTTATAGTCCCTTTCTAGGAGGCTTATTTTACAGAGCTTTCTCTGTTCCATCTCTTACTGTAGTTGATGTCCTGCTTGGTGCTTCATCACTTCTCCCCATTCCAAGTTCTCAAATAGTTTTAATTTCCCTAGTGAATTATCATGATCACTGGTGATAGCTGAGAAGATGCAACAAAGCAGAGATGCTTCCTCTTTACCTCAAGCCATGAGTTTGCATTTTTTCCTTTCTATGTAATTGCTACAAAAGTTGATTCAATTAGAAGCAGAGAGAAAGATCAAGCACCTATGTGAAAGGAAGTGAAATGAAAGTTCAGAAAACTAGTACTTTAGGGCCTTTTGACAGATTTATGTAGGCTCTTTGCATCTGGGCATTGTCTACTTCAGTTTCAAAATGTTTCTTTTACAGAACCCCTTGCGGTTTCTTTACTGAGCTTTTTATAGGCTTGTGAAAAGAGCTAGCTGTCAGAGCTCCAGATTGCATCCTCCTGTCCCAAAACCAGGTATAAGATCAGCCAGGAAGGGATACAGAGATGTTGCCTTGGCAGTGTTATGCCTGAAGGAAAGCTTAGCATCACAGAAACTATTTTTGACTTGTCCTTAGCAGCCTTCAGGTGATGGAGATGGTCAGTGGCTGTGAAGCAGATTGGTACCAGTATATTCTTGGTATTGGACATCTCTGCTGATGGGCAGATGTTGTGTGCTGTCATTCTCTCTGTCATAACACCACCCATGTATCTCTACCAAATTAATTTTTAGGGCTATGCAGGCAAGAAATTACTCTTTTGGGAATCAGTGGCCTTTGTGCTCTGACCACTAAGAATAACATTAATTAGTTTCAAAGAGGACAGCAGTAGCCTTAATTTACAGGATTGTTAGCCAGTAACAGCTCTTTAGCATTTGCTGCCCTTGGTGGTGCCAAGCAATCAGACAGAGGGTTCCAACAGAGGGAATGGGCAGAAACTGATGCACAGAAAATTCCACTTGAATATGAGTAAGAATATGTTTACTGGATGACCACACACTGCAACAGATTGTCCAGAGAGGGTGTGGAGTTCCCCTTGATGGAGATATTCCAGACCTGTCTGGACACAATCCTGTGCCATGTGCTCTGAGCAGGGAGGTTGGACCAAATGACCCACTGTTGTCCCTTCCAACCTGACCAGTTCTGTGATTCTGTGAAATACCAATGAGATACATCTTTGGGACTTGTTGTATTGCTGGATACACACCAGGTAAGCCTAATGTAGAACCGTTCCTGTTGTTGGACCCTGGACCATGAGATATGACAGAACTTTCTTTGCTCATGGCTTACAGGTGACAGTTATTCCTTCTGCCAGCTCCCTTTCTTCTCAAATGCTCTCCACAGACATTACAAAGCTTTTTCTCAAGTAGAAGTTTTCTCTTTTTGGTTTTGTCCCCCCATCCCAGTCACATCTCTCTCAAAAGGTACACTGATTGTTCCTGCTCCAGATTCCATGTCCATCCTACAGATGCATTCTTTCCCAAGTTATTTTAGTGGGGCTTTGTCTTTGGAGTAAACTACTTGCATTGGAACTGCTTTTGTGTATTACAGAAGTTGGTCGGAAAAAGAGTTCCTGTTATAGTCACTTGTGAAATTATGGGTAAATGAGGAGAAAGCTATAAAAATACACATACGTATGGAAAGCCTGAAGAAAGGGAGTGATTGGGTGGGCAGGAGAGGGGGGAAATTAGGGAGTAATCAAGCGCCACTGAGAAATAAGGAATTCAAACTGACTGTTGATTATACCAGAGCAGTTCAACAAAAGATGCAATAGAAAGTCTGCTAATCACAAGCAGACCATATCTGACAAAATATGAGATAGTGAATCAATTTGTTTATCTCCTCACCTGTTCAGCCAGAATTTATTCTCTCTAAAGTAAAGCATAGAAGGTGGGTATGGCAAGAACTATTTTGCTTTGAGCTCCTTATATTAGTCAAAGGAGAGATAAAGACACCTCTAGAATCTGCAAGAATGAGCAAAAAGTGGGCAGGTTCCCCAGTAAATAGGCAGAATATACCCCACAAAGCACTTCTTGTCTCTTCATTCACTGTTGGAAGAGCCTAGGAAAATTAGTCACTTTGAGGAAACCTACCAGATTAGGGACAGTGTACTAGTATGACCCAGCACCACTGTATCTCAAATCCTTACCCATCAGATGTGCCTTTTCCTCATGAAAATGAAAAATGTTGTTAAAGCTCTTTTCCAGCAAGGTAATTTGAACAGGTTAAGGATGATTCAGCAAAGCAATTAATTGCATGTCTCAGCCTATCCCTAATTAGCAGAAATCTTAAATTCTTGTACAATCCTAAGCATATCCTTGAAGTTAACTCAGGCACATACCCAGACTGCTGAGTATGCCTGGGGGAAAGCAGGTAAGTTGAGCCAGTGTTTCAGTAGCAGGCCATGTAAATGGCCAAAGATACATGATATCTTTGGTAAAAACAACAGCTGAACCTACAGCAGCCACATTTCTTCTTTATTCTATAATCACAAAATTACCATTCCTAAATACTGCCTTAAGCTTCACCCCCTTTCACTCTTCTACTGTATGGACATGAGTTTTCTCTATCTACCTGATACTGGAGCATTGCCTGCATATTCCTGGGTGTTTTGTGCTCAAGAATGTTTTGTAATACAGAAGTTTGAAATATCTTTGAAATATCTTTGAGAATCTGTTTCTTTTCACTGCACTTAATGGAACTTGACTGCCTTGTGTTGCTCTCTGAGAATGACTGACTCTCTTTTTCCCAGGCTTCTGGAGTTTTCCAGGGTTGGGAGGTCACTAGCATTGGCTTTTTTCCACCTCAGAGTTCCTGAATTTCTGCAGGAGAGAACACAAAGTTTCAATAGTGAAAATTGCTCAATATTGTCTGGTGTTCTGATGGATGGCAGTATCCTTGCTCTGTGTCTCTCGGTACAGCAAAACACTTCAGCTGAAGAGGTTTTAAAAATCTATTTTTGCTGCTTGAGTACACGAGTTCTGTGGTAATGAACAGCTTTCTTACCAAGGTCAAATCAGATTAATTGCCACTAAGCAGATTTGTTAGTGAAAACAAGGCTATATTATTTGATAAGAGAGTAAGGATTGGGGTTATCCTGCATCTTGCTTGTTTTGGTATACACTGAGAATTTGCAGGAAACTGGGAGGTTTATTCCTTTTTCTTTTGCCCCTCCCATTACCCAGTGTGGGCACAATCTACATCTTGTACTTGCAAAGGTCCTGCCATCACCAGTATCCATTTATGCAAATCATGGTCAGGATGCAGCCCAGTGCTATGAATAGTCCTCAGACACCCGAGTCTCAACCGGCTTTTATTTTATTCATGACATTTATTTTGTTCCATACCCATACTCTAGCTGGTTGCCCGTGACAAGTACCATGGATCTCCTCCACCCTTGGTCTCCCAAACCTGGCATGTCATTTGCCTTCATAGAAAAAATAAATTGTCACCTTTATGTGACAATTGAGAAATTGACTATAGCAAGAGATGGGATGATGGCCAGAACCACACTGCTGCTCCTACAGGTGCTACATGTCTTGTTTCAGAATTTTATTCATTCAACATGGGTTAAAAATTACTATCATATATATGGTTTAGAGGATTTTTTTTCCATTTTGGATCATTAAAACTTGGGGTGCTGTTTGTATTTTCTCTTTTGTTGTTTCTGTAGCTTAGAGTAATCCACATCCTTGAAGGAGAAGGTATTTTCACTTGAGTGCCTTTGCAATTGAAGGAATGATCTCCTCAACCTCTCCTGTTCTCTTCCCCTCCATTGTGTAGTTCTGGTCATTTTTGATCCTTTGTACATTTACATTGCTGTGGTCTGCAAAGATGACTTGAGCTGAGGTTTTGTGGGCACTTCCAGATGAAATGTTTCCAGAATTACCTGCAAAGATTGAGTACAGGCCCAGCTGATCTCATCCATCCTGTGTTCCCAGGGTACCTACATACCCACCCTACAAGCAAAGAATCAGAGTTATTTCAGAAGTCCCTTTGAGCATCCTTGCTTAAACTCTGCCCCTGTAGCCTCAACCTTCATTTCTGACTGGGGAAGTCATTCTGGCACTGTGTACTATTGCTTTCACTGCCCTTCATGATGTGCTGTACAAGGAATTCCTTACACATTTTTGGACAGTACAGCCCTTTGATCAGGACAGGGAAATAACTGCAGCCTAATTCTTGGAGTATTTGTAGCAAATCACTACATAATTGTCACAGCTTTAGTTGCCCAGCCAAGCCATCCAAGGTGAGTTGTTTTAATGACAGGGTTTTAAGTCTGGGATGTTTCCAAAATAATTTTATTCAACGAAATGAGACAATCTGCTCAGAAGACAAAAGGCACCACTCCACTGCTCCTGATATCCATGTGGCATGAGTGAGTTTGCTTTTGAAACAGGTCCTAATCAGCTGGCATGACCAGAAAATGTTTGTAACTCTGGTTTTCATGGGTGACAAGGTGAGGCATGTGTTGGCACCTTTGTGCAGATCTAACACAATGGAACACTCTGCTGATAACCTCTATTGGTTTCTCTCCTTGAACAGTAGTGAGGCTCATGGCAAGGAAAGCTCTCTCAATATACTCCTGTCCTTCCTGCCTCTCCTCCCAGCTTGGAAAGTGACTTTACATAAGAAAGAATGTCTATCTTGCAGAAGCCTGTGCTGCAGGTCGATTCTTCTCACTTTTTGATTTTCTTCTTTTTAATTTGTTTGGGTTTTTTTTGGTAAAGACAATTCAGAATTGATTCAAAGCAGAACCAGACTCACAAGGGTGGGGTATGGGGTTAGAAAGGCACAGTAAGAATTTACCCAGAGCAAATTAATTTGAGGATCTACCTCAAATGAAGTAAATGAACCTCAGAAATACCATGGAATTAAATTACTGTAAAATTTCTTCAGGCTTAATCATTAAAGGTCTAATTAAAAGAACATTATTTGGCAGTATAGTGTCCCACTACCTCATAAAATATATCAGGCTGGGACTTCCTTCCTTCCTTCCTTCCTTNTCCACCTTCCTTCCTCTTTTCTTGCCTTCTCTTCTTCCTCCCTTTTCTTTCTTCTCTTTTACCATTTCCTCTCATTTCTTGTTCGCCATGTGCTTCCCTCCCTTGGTGTCCCTCAGCAGCCTGTGCAGAAAGAAAAATTGTTTTATTTTGAATGCAGAATTGCAGTTTCCAGCCTGGGGTTTGCAGACCCTCAGGGTTACTTATAAGTAACTTACTTACTATACTTACTTATAAGAAGGGGAAAGTATGAAAAGGAGCTAGGAAAAGCAAATCGAGGTACTAAATCCCCGTACAACAGCTATGCCCCTGAAAATAAAATTGGATCTTCAAAAAGTAAAAGAGTTGGAAACTACCAGGAAAGAAGGAATTATTGCAGGAAAAACATCAGGAGGTTTGCAAGGTCATTATTGTCGAATATATAGTGTAGGTAAACTTCAGAGGAAATCTGTTCAGTGTTAATACAATTTTAGATCAAAGGAATAACATAGTACCTGAGCTGTAGACAGTTAGTGGAATTAAACTTTGAACCTCTCTAAGACTTTCCTGTCATTTTATATAGCCAGTAAAAAAAAAATAAAAAAATCCTAGTTCCTTCCCTGCAGTAATTTGACAGAAGTTCATTAATTAATTTGAACTCAAATATTAAAGCTCTGAAACACCACGCTTTTGCTTGTGTAGGTACTTTCATTCCAGTGAAGCTTAAAATGATTTCTGGACATGCACTTCATAGGGCACAGGTGGCATCAGAAGCCACATTTCACACAGCTGTATCTGGTGAAGCCATAAATAACTTAGCAAAAATATTTAGGTTGAATTTTTTAAGGGCTTTACAAACAAGTGATTTGTTTACAAATCACACGAAAACTGCTTGAATATGCCAGGTCTGGAAGTGACGAATTCTTCATCAGGTAAAGGCACAAGGATGCAGAATAAAAATTATTTGTAATTCCAACACAGAACATTATATAATTAAAGCACACAGGTTTTAATTGAGGGAATCTTTGTATGCCTGTGCACGCAAAACTGTCCAGCACTTCTCAAATCAGGCTACCAATATCCCAACTGTTTGTCTAAGGCACTGCAATTTAATAGTATTTGCTCTTGAGAAAAGGTTTCAGGCTCTTTGCATAGACAGATTTAAAGGAACACCACCTCCCCAAAAAGAAAAAAAAACACTCCAGAACAAAACCCCAGATAATTTCACTGCAGATGTTTGCCACACCAGGAGATGGCAGAACCAATTCTTACTTCCTTCCTACCCTTACTCCTAGGAGTGGGTAAAATGCTGGCTAGCTTTAGGGCTACAGATTCTAAATCCTTTTGGATTTAAAATCTAAACCCAAGCAAAGTTAACAGCTTTCTGAAGTTGGAGCCTTTGTGTCTGATTCTCTCAGACTTTTCTGTATAGCTGTCACATCAACAGATCATTTTTTTTTCTTTATTTTGCCCAAAGCAGATATTCCTGCGTAATCATATAACTCAAGGAGCTGGAGCTTTGGAAAGATGCTGAATATTATGTTATACTGTTGCAATTTGTCAGAAGAATAGCTTCTCCAAGCTATTGAGGTCTACAAGGTTCAATTTAGATTATCCAGAATAAATTGTCCCTTGACTGACAATTCAAAAGAATAGCTCCATGATTAGTGTTTTGGGACAACCTTAAAGTAGGATTTCCCTTCCTTTGCCCTTGCCCCTGCATGCAGCCTCACTCAGCTCTATCCAGCAATCAGTTAATTTCTTTACAGAGATTCTCCCAGCCACAAGCTGGGTTTCACAGGGGGTGTGGGTGCACAGTTGCCTGCAGCAGTTGCAATGTGTGCAACAAAATAAATCCTGTGTTTTCTGAAGCACAGTCTCAGTAGTTGTACAGAGTGATCATCTTTGGCTCTTTTCTATCCTCTCAATATCTGTGTTAGGCAGAGCCTAAATTTGGAACTGGGGAGCAGTTGCAGAGGGGTGTATGGAAGCCAAACCTCTGACACTGCAGAGCCAGGGAACATTACACAGGGCCACTTCTACTCTGTGTCAACCATCTTTTATCCTGTCAGAGCAGGGGAAAAACCCTTCATGTAGTGGAAAATCAGCCTCTTTCTGAGCAATCTCAGCACTGTGTTCAGCTGCACATCTGAAGACTTGGTCTACTGTCCCCACCCAGATCCCCACTGAGCAGACAGAGAGAGCCCAGTGGGTGCCTACTGCCATCATGGGGAGCCTCACCAATCTGCAGACACTCATTTAATTGCCTGCCAGGACCTTTGTGTTTCCAAAGGGGAGGATTTCTATCCAAAGAGTGCTCATATCACTGCAGTGGGGAGCCAAGACTTGTCAAATCCGTTGCCGGCTGCTGGTGACTCACGAGATGTCCAAGACAAGCAGCTTAACTTTCTTTTTCCTCTGTTTCTGTTTTCAAAGAAACCACTTCTCAGCTGCACACCAGGGGGCTGTTGTGAGTTTGAATTAATTTGAGGCTTCCAAATTAAAATTGCTGCAATACAGCAATTCATTTCACCCTGTGAGGAACATCTCAGATCCGCTGACTCTTCCTGTGGAGGCACCTGCTTCTCTCCAAAGCCAGCTCAGCTGACAAGCTTAGGCATTTCACTGACTCTGATCAGCTCTCTCTGAGTGTTAACTCTTCTCTTTGCAGGTCTTAGGGCCCCACAGGCAGGAAACAGAATCCTAACTTGCATTGCATGGGAAGTTAACTGAATATTGTGAGCAAACCCTATTTCCAGCAAGCACAGGCCTGCTGCTGTTATATTTATGCTCTGGCTGAAAAACATTCAATTGAGGATGTCATTAGGGGGTTAATGGAAGCATTGTACTTAGAAAGTCTCTCTGTAAGCTAGGCTAGCCTCCTTACCTTACTGTGAGATCTAACTCATTATTTTCCAGCTCCTGCTGGGATTGTAAACAGTCAGATTGGAGCAAATGAGTTGCAGATGTATTTATATCAGGACAATAACATGAAGGGGGTTTGGAATGGCATGCTATGGCCTGTTCAAGAAATAATGTAATTAAATTAATGTTTACAGAAAGAAAACTGGCACTTCTGGGTAGATGATGTTTTTAAGCTTTCTTGAAAAGAAACTTGAGTCTGGAGCACTCTTTAAAAACAAAAATTGGAGGTCAAACACTGGTTAAGAAAGCAAAAATAGAGGAATTTCATCTCCAGAACTTGACTAACAGCACATACACATCACACACAAACAATTATATCTTGTGTTTGTGCAGATCTTAGGCAGAATGAGACCATCTGTACTTTCAAGGCATCCATCGCTTAAGGTTGTGTGAGCAACTACTAAACACACAATTTCCCAACCTTCAGGAGACTGAGTTTGCTGGAATGTGACATAAAAAATGGGTGCAAGACATCAAAATAGTGTCCTCATTTTATGAATGAGGGAATGCATTGCTCAAGGCTTTTTGCTTTTGTTTTTCTTTCATTTGGGGAGGACTAGAGTGAGTCAGGGGGACACAGAACCTTGGGTAGGGGGTTTTAATTTAAATTTATTGTCTATATGTAAACAGCTGATGACATTTGAGATGACCCAAAGTATCAGTGTGGGATGCTAAGTAGGACACTGTCAAAATCTCCCATTACAGCACCCAGTCTGTGCAAATAAACCAAGCCCTAGATCTCCAGTAATGATAAGGAGAAATGTAGGCACCTTCCCTACACATAGGTGTATACACTGGAGCACAACCTGTGTTAAGTCTCAGAGTTAACCCTGCCTTGATGTTTGTATTTTGTTTGGGATTATTATTTCACAGAAAGATTGATCATTTTCATGCTCACAACTCTCATAACAGCTGGGTTACTACTGTGAACAGGTAAACAGTGCTGAGTAACTTTCATGGGCTCCTCCTCCCTGCCAATTCTCCTGTTCTAGTGCTGTCACGACACAGGGGAGGTGTGCTGTGACCATGCTTGAACATTGTGCAACTGTTCAATTTTCCTATTTTAGCTTCTGTACAGCATCCTAGACAATCTCTCCAACCATGGATGACAACCCCCAGACACTTGACAGCTTTATCCGATGGCATTTAGTCTGAATTGAAACATGTGCAAAGCTTGGCCTCTCTCCAGAGGCAAAGTAGAGCCACCACCATAGGCTGTTTGCTTCTTGTTCCTGTTTCAGGAGAAACTTGAAGGCCAGGAAAAACATATAGTCTATTATGCAATCTCTATTCCACATTTTATGCAGCCCAAACCACTCATCCCTGTTGTGCCTATAGCAGCTGGGATTGTAAACCCTTGTTTCTTCACCTTGCTTCTTCACCAGACTTCATCAGGACCATGGCCCAAAACATGAGTCTCTGCTGTAGGTCACTACTGTCTATTGACCTTTTTCTCTTCTCAGAAAACATTTGGATGTGCCACTTTTTTTTCTTCCCAATCTCAGTTTGAGCAACCTTCCAGTTTTCATGCTCAGATTATGTTTTACTCCTCAGAGTGGAGAGATCCAACTCTGCTAACAGAGTAGTTGTGTTTGTTGGAAGAGTGCAGAGAGCAGACTGGAAAACATATTACATTCTTAGTATTGCTCCTACAGAGCTCCTACTCTATTTCTGGAAAAAGAACACCTTGATAGACCACTGGTTTGACGTGGAAGGACACTTCTATGAAATCTCTTTTCCAGACTATTGTGTACTCAGATGGGTCATGTAGCTTACCTGAAAAATGGTAGGGGAAAAAGTTTTTGGCTTCTCAAATTGCAGACAACATGCATTGTAAGGAGATGTATCAGATAAGGAGGTTAATGGCTTTTCCCCCACTCCAACTGAATTCCTACCTCTCTCCTTGACCTGGAAATCCACGCTTGCAGGGCTGGTGAAAAGGATGTGGGATAAACTCCTGTCCTGTTTCTGTCAAAATGACCCACTCTAGAAAAGACATTCCAGTTATCCTGGGCAATCTAACACCTTTCAGCTTCCCTTCCCAAAATGAAAGCAGATATTATCAATTGCATAAATCACAGCAGCGATTGAGAATACTGTGGGCAGGCTCAGAGTTGTGGTTTGATCCTCAAGTCTGCACAGAAGTCTGTTCCCATTAAGGAAAGAGGTGGGAAGAAGACTGAGAAGTTGTTGTGGTTTAACCCCAGCCAACAACCCAGCCCCACACAGCCACTCTCTCACTCCCCCACCAGCAGGACTGGGGAGAGAGTCAGAATGGTAAAAGCTGGAAAACTCGTGGGTTTGACAAAGACAGTTTAAAAGGGAAAGCAAAAGCCATGCACACAAGCAAAAAAACCAGGGAATGAATTCTCTCCTTCCCACAGGCAGGCCAGTGTTCAGCCAGGAGAGCAGGGCCCCATCACATGTAATGGTGATTTGGGAAGACAAATGTCATCACTCCAAATGTCCCCCCTTTCCTCCTCCTTCCCCCCACTTTATACACTGAGCATGATGTCACATGGTCTGGAATATCCCTCTGGTCACTTGGGGTCACTTGTCCTGGCTGTGTCTCCTCCCAGCCTCCCCTGCACGCCCAACTTCCTCCCCAGAACGGCAGCAGGAAAAGCAAAAAGCCTTGACTCTGTGTAGGCCCTGCAATAACAAAAACATCTCTGTATTATCCACCCCTGTTCAGCACAAATCCAAAACACAGCCCCACAGCAGCTACTGTGGAGAAAACTAATGCAAAATGGGAGAATCTCCCAAAGAAATGCTCCTACCTGTGGAAGGTGTATACACTGCATTTCAGACATATGTCAACAAGTGTAAAACATTTTGGTTGAAAGAGCCATTTCATTCTTAAACTAGAACAGAGCTGCTCTCCTTTAGGTTGGAAGAGTGCAGAGAGCAGACTGGAAAACATGTTACATTCTTAGTATTGCTGGGGAAGACGTGAAAATCAGCTTTTAGGTTTTTGCTCTTTTTGAACACTAATAAAGAGGTTTCACAGAATGGTACTGAATGTTAAAATGAAATACTATATGCCATTTCTGGTTCACCCTTCAAATGGAAACTCACATGTTCTCATACTTGAATTCTTTCTTCATTTTTCAGTGAAAAAAGGGATCCTTCGGACCAATAGTATAATCAACTCCTATAATGACAAGAAGGCTTACAATGTCATTCTGCATCCATGGAAGAATTCTGGGAATTTTTTTTTTTTTTCCAGGGCATCTTTTCAAGAAAGAATCATATTTCATTTTTCACTAAAATCTGTGAAGGAATATCCAGCATAGTACTCCCAGTATAAAAGAAGCAAGCAGGAAATAAATCTGTCTTGTGCTTTAAAACCAAAATGCATTTAATAATTTGAACACCTTAGATAATTTATTTTGCTTCTAAATTGATACTTTGGGCTCACTAATTTTTCAGAGGATGCTTGATTCACTATCAGAAACTGAAACAGGGACCACAAGTCCTGACTCTCAACCCCATCTTAGATCCAAGGGAACCAGAACTGTCCCTGAGGAAAAGTTAAATTAAAATTAATTTCTAATGCACTCCAAAGGCCACAGTTCTGTGGCTCTCTTCATCACTGGATTATAACTGATGATCTATTCCAATTTGGAACAGAGACAAGATGACAATTATGCTTCCTAACAAGTCTTGAAATAACCCATCAGCTTTGAAGTACTACAAGAAAATTCTCTTTTCACATATTATTGGCTAAGAACAGCAGGTTCTAATCCCATTTCTCTGCAAGTATCTCTTTGCACCAAATTCCAATTTTTTACTTAATTAGTGAGCACAGAGCCACAAAAAGCCAAAACAAATACAAAATAAATACATGATAGAGGAAGTGATCAGATTTCAATATGGTAACAAAATTCAAAGAACACTAAGAGAGACATCTAGAAGAACATCACAGTCTTGTCCCAGAATCTTGAAAAGCTGGCATATTGATTGTCACATGAGTGTTTTCAGTAAATCTATCAAACTGATAGAGGAATAGCCAGCATGTTACCTGTAGCCAAATGGTGAGAAATGGCCAAATGGTCTGTGCAGAAACCAGCTGGCCTCAGGAGCAGACAGAACTGTAAGGGTTTATTTCTTTTAAAAGACAAAGGTAAACAGAAAAGGTAATGTGACTATGAAAGAGTAAATGCTCTTGTAGGATACATCAGAAGTTTTTGTCCTGGAGATGGGAAGTATTACTAAGATAATAAGATCTAAACCACTGCAAACATGGTTTTTTATTTGAGATCCACGGAGAACTTGTAGAAATTGAATAAAAGGCAGGTCAGAAAATCACCTTTGCTTTCCAGAGGCCTGCAGGCACTTTGAAAGGATGCTCAACTTAATTCAAAATTTTCCAGAAAGATAGAGACTGAGAAAGCTACAGTCCATGTCTATGTAAGAATCTAGCCATATTCAGAGCAGAGAAGTCCAAACCAGATCAGGTACTGAGGTGAACCACAGGATAATGGCAAAACTGAGAGGTTATTTTCTTATGAGGAGAGACACACTGAGTCAGCTTGTTTAACTTCAGCAAAGTGGAGGCTGCTGCAGAAATATGTGTTGTTGTCTGTCAATACATCAGTGTGTGATCACTGGGGAGGCAAACACAATTGTTAGCAGACAGGACAGTGCTGGCAGAACTAAATGTGGATATATTGCTCATGATTACTTCAGGCTGAAAACAAGAGGGTTATGACTAGTTGAGGAGCAAGATTATGTGACACTCTTGCATCAGAAGCACCAGAGGAAAGATGATCACAGCAATGGAGATGCAGTCTGACCTGCTTTTGCACAGGATTATGTGACATCCTATGGTAGGAGGGATGTAATGACCCAAAGGATTTATTTCCCTCAGTTGTTATGTTTTTCTGTAATTTACCTCACTGCTCACTGGTCTCTTAATCCCATAACCTATCAGATTGAAAAATCCCCGTACCATCAAGGTTAAGGAATTTCCTAATCAATTTAGAAGCAGGAAGACAGACCTAAACCCCATGTCACTCTAGAATTCGTTGGACATTGGTAGATGTCACAGACTGTGTAGGTGAGGCCTCCCAAGACTGTTAGACCTGTTAAACATTCAAGCCACCAAAAATCCTAAAAATATGCAATTATTCAGCCAGAACCACCAAACTTGTCTTCCATCCTAAAAAATGAGTTATGTTTGGTGCAGGGCCAGAATAAACAGCAGACTAGATAATGGGCAGTTCACCAGTCTCCTTTCCTGCATATTTTAATATTGCTGACAACATCAAAGATCCCTTCTCATGGGTGTAGTAGATAATAATATTAAAGCAAGTGTTCATTAATACAGTGGGACAACTTAATGCTAGAAAGATAACATTATCAGAACATACAACTTAGTTGAATATATGCTTTTAAGATCTCTTCAGCATCTCTTCACTTGAAAAATTAATTCATTAGAGCTGTCAAATTTTGAAACATTAGGGAAAATCAGCAAGAATTTTAGAAGCTTTCAGGAGACAAACAACAGCAAGAATTTCAGAAGCTTTCAGGAGACAAACAAGCTTTTATTTGCCATGTTGTGACCTAATCTGTTAATGAATCAAGAAGTGTTGCTGTGTGGCTCCTTGTAATAAATGAAAGAACATTCTGCAATCCCTCACACTCCTCCTTTGTGGAGGGTGTTTGCTTTTAGGGGTCTGATTTGCAAAACAGCTATATGGTGATATATCAATTTGTTCACAAGATACATTCCCTTCTTATTACCATAAATTCTGGGAATTTTTCTGGGATAAAAGTAGAGATTGGTTTTCCTTTACAAGATCCTCTAGAATCATACAGAGTCAGTATACACCCAGTAACTCTGGGTGAATATTCTGCAGGTTTCCTCTCTCTAGGGGTCAGCAGTAGAATTTAAAACTGGGTTTTAATTTGAAGCCATTCATTATTTCAGCTCTATTTCAATTGCCTCTTTTCATATTTTGTCGCTTTGTCCTTTCCTAATTCAGCCTAACACCATCCTTGTGGTTGCCCAGCACAGAGCACTGAACAGATGTTTTCTTTGAGCTGTGCTCAGCCATATCTAGGCCCTTTCCCTCAGTAATTACAGTTAATTCTAGCAATCCTTAGTGAATATTAATAGTGGAAATGGTTCATCAAATATCCATAACATTACACTGAATGCTCTTTCACAATGCAGTGCTCAGTTACGCAGATGCATTACATCATCCTGAAGTTGCATGTACTTTTCTTTATGCTTAATTAGATTGAAAAAGAATGCCTGGAGGAACAGGGGAATGGGCTCTAGCTTCCCATGAATCCCTAAAGCACATTATACCCCACACTCAGAAATGTCTTTCTGTTCCCCTCTAATTTTTCGGTATTTTCAACATTTATCATCTAACATGATGTAAAGGATGTGGTTGCCTTAAAATATATAAAGGTTTTCCCTCCTGTACGCTGCTCAGTTTCTCCTGTTTGATCCTGCAGTAAAAATGCAGGTCTGCCATCATTACAGTCAGACCAAAATACTGCCTATAACTATGTCATTGCCTGTCATCATCACAGGCTTAGCCTGTGACTTCATCCCGGGGCCAGAGAGGGGAGTGGAATGGGAAGCAAAGGAGAATGGCTGTGATTAAGTACAAATCACCAGAGCAATTGGAGAACGTGACCAGACTGTAAAAAGCACATGGAGACATCTCTTAGTCTGATGAGTTCACAGGGCTTTTTCCTACTTACAACAGCCTATTTTTCTACTTTAAAAAGCCTGTTTGCCACCTTCTTTACTCCTACTCTGTTTAAGGAAGGTTGGCTGGGCATAAAGGAAAGCTACAAGGGCAAATAGCCTGGTCTTTGCACCTAGCAGCTGTAGTACTGCACCCATGGTGGAGGGCAGAGAGACAATTCTCTGAAGCACATAGTGCTCCCTGAAGCCAACAGGAGCATAGCTCTCTGTCTGCCCTCTGACTCAGGCAAGTAGTTCTTACAGATCTCTCTTTATTGACTGATTTATTAAAAGAAATCTCTGATACATTCCTGTTGGCTTGCGTTATAAAAAAAGGCACTCAAGAAGACATGGTTCTCTTTCAGTCATGCAGAAATCTGCCCTATAAAGCTGGAATCATGATGTTTGTAATTAGCCCTCTAGGTAATTGTCCATACCTTGCAGTCAGTCATTAAGCAGGACTGAACACTGCACAAAGTCTTGTGAAAATAAGACTTTCCTTAACACAAAAAAATTGCCTGATGGTGTTTCAGATCAAAGAAAGAAAGACTTACTGTAAAGGATGGGAAAGAAGCTAAGGAATTATATATTGCAAGGATGTCAAGCTGTCCAGGTGCCTCTGCAGATGTTTCATTCAACAATTTGGGCAATATTTGGGGTACCATGAATATCAAGGTAATAGTTTCTTTTTGTGAAAAATGCAACCAGTGCCAAGTATAGTCCTCATTAAATGACATAACCACTCAAGGATGCTGTGGCAATCATGCTCCCGTAAAAAGAGAAGAGAAATAGACCCAGTGGCCCAATGCTGTCCAGCAAAGTGCATGCAGCTGCATTGTGCATTATGTTATAGGTTTGGCTTTCTCACAAATATTAATATTGATCCTTTAGCTCATTTTGTCTAAGGATCCCAAAGCAGTTGACAAGTACAAATTACTCAAGCTTTGCAACACCCAGAAGAGGAGGGTAACTGCTACATTCTTCTAACACTCAGGCATAAAATGGCAAAGTGAGGTTAACTGACTTGTCTGGGGTCAGGCAGTGAGTCAGGATGGGAGCTGGAAAGTGGTACCCAGGGCTTACTGTTCTGCTGCTGCTGCTGAATATACACAAGAAGAGGAAATTGGGGAGGTGCCTGAACAGTGTTTGCTACAGCTGGTGCTGAGTCTCACTGCTCCTTATCTCTGTGCATGGTGCCCTCAGGAGCTGAAACACAAACACACTCTCAGCCCATATGCTTAGATGCTGGGAATACCCCAGAGAGCTCCTACAGGTGCTGTGAAGAGGATTCCTCTGGGCTGATGAATGTAGAGAATGATTTTAAATGGTGTATGAGTTCAGTATGGAAGGGGAATAGGCAGGACTTGTTTTTCCAGCAACTTCTTAATTTCTGTTGCCACAGTCCTCCAGTTAGGAAAAGGTGTAGGGATTTTTTTGTTTTTGTTGTTTTATTTTTGGGTTTTGTTTGTTTTTTGTTTCATTTTTGTTTTTGTTTTTTATCCTGCATTGCTAACAACAGCAATAATATTGTTTCCTGATTTCAAGTTGCTGAAATTGCAGTCACTTCACTGGTCTGAAATGTAGTTAAATCATAGAATTTCTGTTTCACAGATGAGTAAATGGAGGCTAAGAAAGTGCATCTCTAGTAGAATTAAGAACCAGAAATCCTTTACCGACACTGGAAAGCTTTCCTGTGGTAGCTACAGGGAAGTTTTATATACATACGTGTTAAAAATTTAGATTAATCTGCTGAGATATTACCCTGTAGACTGACATTAAACACTGTCTAACCCAGAGAACAATAAAGATCATTACCATAATTTCCAGCCTAGGCAAAGCTATTACTAAGTCCAGAGCTATGGCTGAAATCACTAATGGTACCATGGTTCAGAAGTTCCTGCTCTAAGCTAGGATGTTTTATTTCACAGCTCCAGAGGGCTATGGATGCAGGGCCATTTACCATGCCCAGATGATACCTGTTATACAATGATGCACTGATTTCTTTGGATTAAGCACTTGTTTAGACATCTGGTCTGAATTTTGGCTACATTAAAATGACTTTCATCTACCAGGTCTTTTTCTCAGTGTAAGTGGAGTTTTTCCTGTCCCACATAAGCACTAGGCAGTGGCTGCTTTCCTGCTCCTGTCAGATGGCCACTGGCAATGGATCTTCCACTCTGTGTCATCCCAAAATAAATTCTGCCAGAGTGAGCTATAAATCAGTAGATGGTCCCTGAGGCACAGTGGCTCAGTATTGCTCAGCCTACACTGATACAATGGAGGGCATAGTGCCACAATCCAGCTGTTGAGATATGAATAAATGACAAGGAATTATGTACAGACAAATTTAAATACTGCTGACTTAGGGGAAATAAAATCACTGAAGCACTGAATGATGCTGGCAGGCTTGAAGCCAAAATCACATTTGTTTCTGTTCTGCTCTGACATGGGGTGTAATTGGGTTACAGTGAAAACACTGAAATAATCTTATCTTTAAGGTGAAGAACACAGAAACACTTCTGACAGTGGTCAGTAGCATGTGAACAACACTAATTGTGCATCAATAATCAGACAGAATCACAGAATCATTGAATATGCTGAGCTGGAAGGGACCCATCAGCATCACAGAATCCAGCTCCTGGCCCTGCAGAAGACACCCCAAGAGTGTCACACAATGTGCCTGAGAGCATTGTCCAAACTCTTCTTGAGCTCTGTCAGGCTTGGTGCTGTGACCACTTTCCTGGGGAGCCTGTTCCAGTGCCCAGCCATCCTCTGGGTGAAGAACCTTTTGCTGATATCCAACCTAAACCTCTTCTGACACAGCTTCAGGCCATTCCCTTGGCTCCTGGTCACCAGAGAGAAGAGATCAGTGCCTGCCCCTCTGCTTCCCCTCAGGAGGAAGCTGTAACTGCAGTGAGGTCTCCCCTCAGTCTCTTCCCCTCCAGGTGGATCAATCTGAGTGACCTCAGCTGCTCCTCATACAGCTTCCCCTTCACCTCTTTCATGTGGTCCCTCCTTCACCATCTTCACAGCTCCCCTTTGGGTACTCTCTAATAGCTCAACATCTTCATATTGTGCTGCCCAATACTCAGGGTGGGGCTGCCCCAGTGCAGAGCAGAGCAGGACAATCTGCCCAGCTGGCCATGCTGTGCCTGATGTCCCCAGGACGGGGCTGGCCCTCCTGGCTGCCAGGGCACTGCTGGCTCACATTCAACTGTCCCTTGACCAGGCCCTCCAGGTCCCTTTCCACAGCTCTGCTCTCCAGCCTCTCATTCCCCAGTCTGTCCACACAGCTGGGGTTGCCCCTGACTCTGACTGTGACTCTGACTGGCCTCCCAGACACTCAGATAGCCACTGGTCATTACAGTCAAGGTCATTACAGTTTACTCCAGTAAAATACTAAAACCAACAAAAACAATTCCTCTAGAATTGGTGTCCAAATAATATTTTTTCTTTTTTTTTCCTTTTTTCCTTTTTTATCTTTTTAAACTTTGGATTAAGTAACAAAGAAAGTAGTAAAACATCCAGAATGTATAAACTGCTTTACCAGTGATGGCTGCCCCAAACTTTCTCAAGGGAAATATGAACTAAAAGCACTTCCCCCCACCTTGAGGAGGGAGCTGTAGTTGGTCCCACAGCCCCTCTGGGCTGCTCCTCCTGCCTCTCCCTTCTCCCTGCCCCAGCACAGGCCATTCCCTGGGCTGCAGCCCTTCAGTGGGGAGCTGTGCATCACAGGCAGCTGGCACAGCTCCCTGGGATAAGCAGGAGTGCAACAGATGGCTGAGACAGAAAATAGTGCTGAGACTGGAAAGGAATTTCATCATTTCAAAGCCTTTGGCCTTTACAGTGCTAGAAATGGTTTTTAAGCATAGTTGCAATTCTATTTTTGGTTGTCTGGTTTGGGGACTCTTGGTTTTGCCAAACTCACATAGCACCAGGCACTGTCTGCAGGAGCCAAGGCAGGTCCAGCTGTATCCTCTCTTGGAGCCAACCCACCTCTGCAAGTGACAACTTCCAAGTATTTCACTTTGACATTTACTTGGCTCATGCTATCCTACCATTAACACAATTCTGGAGCCTCCTTGAGAGATACACAGGACAACAAAAATGCCTTTAAAACACCTGTTTCAGCCATAAAATTTCATTAACTAAGGATGAGTTTCTGTCATCATCATCAGGGCAACACTGGCCATTATTTGTTGCCTACACGGTGCCCTTGGCTGTCCAGCCTGTCAGACTGAGTGGCTCATCCGGGGCTGCCTGGTGGCACTGCTTTTACCCTTGTGAGTATTGCAGAAGGTGTTGAATTCCTACCTTCCTCTGCACTGCTATTATTTATTAATGTATTAGACCTTCACTCACTATATATTCTTGGATTTAGCTTTCAGTGAGATGCACACATAATCAGCCTGTTCAGCTAACCACCAAAAGTCAATAAAATGCTGCAACCTGAGGAGGGAGAGAAGTTGCACATTCAAGGGTCTGAATCAGTCCACCTGAAACCACAGTGGTGTATCTTTCCCAGTAGGACTGGAATGGTGATTATTCCAAGAGAACTGGTAGGTGAGGGCAGACTTCATCCTTTTAAGTGTTTAATCTCTCAGAGCCAGAAGGCTGTATATTAAAATGAAAGGTAAATGGATAAATATTTAAAGAAGACTAGGAAGGATTCATTTAGATGCTTTGAAAGTGGTAGCGATGTTTTGCTAAGATGAGAAAGGAGTTGTTAGACAGATATCTTGTTGGTTTGATTTTTTCCCCAGAAAAATGTTTTGGTTTTGGGTTTTTTTTATTTGTTTGCTTGTTTGTTTGTTTGTTTTATTTTCTTGGACAAACTCTGTATCTCTTTGTAGTGTACAATGTGTTCTCAGGGTGGGATGGCGCAAGAAAGAGATTGAAAAAAAAGAAGCAGTGGGCAGTTACAGGATAAATTTCAAGGTCTTTTGGCACTGAAAAGCCTTAGAGGAAAAAAAAAACCATTAAACTGTCTTTTGTGTACATCCCAGGAGAATGTTTTCTCCTTTGGTGTGTTGAATCTGTGTGTTTACTCATGTATTAAAATTGCTGCTTGGTCTGCAGTGTAAAGATAACATAAAATGAATCCTAAATGCCAGATATAGGTTTACAGGCTGAGATGCTCTCTAGAGTCGTCATCACTTCTGGGTTGTGGCTGTGATGGGATGTAATGTTTTATGCTGTGCTGCTTCTGGCCAAAGCTAAAGGGATTTAGAGAAACCGACCAACAGATTCAGGCTAGGAGACTGCTAGAGAAACACACAGCGAGTACTGAGGAATTGCCAAGGAGGAGTAAACACCCAGAGGAACAAGATTAAAAATGTAGGCTCTCACCTCTCAAAGTTCATCCTGCCTTGCTGTGTTAAAAGCCTGGCTGTGGACTGGAGCTCATGGGGACTTGGGGACCAGCGTGAATGGGCTCCAGACCACCATGGAGAAGAGGGAAAGGAGCAGTCACAGCTCTCAAGGAGGCAGAAACTGATCTCATTCCTTCACCAAGGCCACAGCAGCCACTGTACACTAGAAGAAGTTGTTTGACCTCTGTATTCATAGTGCCAAAATCACTTTGGTGGGGTGGAGAAAGGTCGGTCTCAGAACACAATGGCACCCAAGGGTGGCTGTCTTTGATGAGGTCCTACATAACCAAAAATAACTCATCTTTCCTTGTGATGAAATCACCTGTGACATTGTTGCCAGTGTCTCTCTTTACATGCTCCTTCTGCTTTGTCTGACATGTCATGTCACATGTCCCAGAGATGATTTTTACCCCATTTCTTGGGAGGATAAGTGCTCCTGGAAGTGGGACAGGAACTGTGGTCATCAAAATGGGCTGTGTTGGTGAACACCATTTGGGCCATGTGACATTTGGGGTGGGAGCAGGGGTGGAGAGAGGTCATTTCCCTTACTGTGCACACACTTCATCCTTGTGCTGTGAGCCAGTGTCTGCTTTATGGCAGGGTTTCATTTGTGATTAATGAGCTATTATCAGCATCCTTAGAAAATTCACCATGGTTGTCACCAAATAACATTCATCTCCCACTCAATTCCTGCTTTTGGCTATCAGGCTTTGGCTGAAATCAGACACAAAGGTGGAAACATGGGAAAACAATGGATGGCTTCAGTTTAAGTTGCATAAAGAGACCAGTTGCTCTGTGAAAGCCCACCAGTGTGTGTTTGGTATTGATAGCATTAGTGCAAGGTAATTAATATTCCAAGATTGTAAACCTGCTCCAGATTCAATAATATGCCCTGCAAAGGAAATTACCAAGACATTGTTTCTTAATAACACTGAACAGGCATTTATTTTCTTAATAAATTTTTAGTACTAGACTCACAGCTCAGCACTGTCTCAACAAGCCTCCCTTAATCAAAGTTTCATTAGTACAAGGGGTCCCTGAAATTTCCAGAAAATATTGGGCCTGTAACCTTTGTAAATTTGTACTTCCTGAAGTCTCCTTCAGCCAAACTCTGGATTTGTGCTGCATGCTGGGTTACCTGTGTAACTCAGGGGAAAGCAGCTCTAGGTGTGGCCTGACATCACCCAGAAGGATTGTGAAGATAGAAGAGTTAATTTACTGGGTTAATGTTAACAAAGCTCTAATAGAAACCTTGTAATAGAAATGTTACCTCCCTGTTTTGGATCCTTCCTCTGTGGAGTATTTCAGAATTATGGAATGACAAGACCACTGCCAGACTGCACTGAGAGGCTGTTCATGAAGTTACCCCTCAGCTCTCTGTCTGCTAGAATAAATTACACAGTGCTTTATGTATGCTGGCAGTGAGACATCAGACTGATACCAGAAAGAAAAAAAAAATCATGATTTTAAGAAATGCGATTAGAGTCAAGCAGCTTCTTTGAATTATTTTATATTCAGTTGTGTGGACAATATCTCACACTCATAAGATAGAAAAGTGTAATTGTAAAGCTTCTGGCCTGTGTTTGTGTGGGATGACAATTTCAGTTCCTGCTTGAGATCTCTTCCTTGTCATCAGCAAGCAAACATCAGGCAGGTGAAGAAACCTTCTGTCAACTTGTGGAAAGCAGCAGGGCACGCAGCACACAGAGTTTAGGTATGTCTTCATCAGCAGTAGGGTTTAGATGTTTTGAATGTGGACATGTTGAATAAATGCAGCTGTTTCATTTTGGCACCAGACTCTATAGAAGCCAGGGGCTCACTCTGAATGTAGGGTGGCTGTGTATCTGCTGGCTGTACACCACTCTTCTGTCCTGTTCTTCCTTTCTTCCATCATTACCTGCAAGACAGTAGAGATCTTACTCAGCTTGAAACTTCTCATCACAAACATTTGCATTAAAGAGGATTGCAGAGACAGCATAACACTGAGCTTGCATAACGATGCCTGCCACTTTCTAGCTTTAAATAGTTTCAGGTCCCCTTAGCAACTGGGTTTTGCATGTGCAACAAAGTGCTTTTCATGAGTGCTAACCATCAGACATTGGTGCCCAGGCTGGAGAGTTAACACTGATGCCCTCTTCATGCTGCAGCTATTATTCAGAGATTTGCTCACATTCTATGATTAGCTCAAATGATCCTCTCTTTAACATTTCCTTGAGGGTGAATGGAAGATTTTACTTAAGAAATAATTTTGTTGTTTATTTTCCCCTTAGTTTGCTCTAACTTTGAAAACAGACACAATTTCAAATCAGCACTGATACTGATGGCAAACTTTACTCCATTAGTTTGAGGTGGGATATTGTCCCACAAACCCATGAAATGATCCCCATTGTTTGTTGAATCACCGCATTTTAAATTAACATGAAGCTTCATCCACTTATATGTAGCTCTTTTCAGCAGCTAGTGGCCTCCTTCGTTGTTACTTCATGGTAAAACCTCCACTGTGTTGCCAGACAGTTTGATCCAGAGCTTCATTTTGCCAAAAATAATCTGAAACCTCTTATTTTTCTAGCACTTTTCTCTCTCCAGTTTAAGGTAAAATATTCTTTCTAGTCTTTTAACTGTCAGTTGCATGCTAGAACAACTGCTGGTATTTTTTAGAGAATTAGTTAATGGAGGCAGGGAGGAAAGCGTACAATGCTATTTTATATTCTCCTACAAAGGGGCAGTGAAGCATCTCAGGTTTTTAACCTTGACTTTGAAATGGTTTTGTAATTATGCCTTCTTAAGACAGTAGGTTTTAAAGTCTGCTCATCACTGGCTGAGTAGGAGAAGGGATCTTGTCATTCATGATGGCTGATAATTCACTTGCCAGATCAAAATTAAGAATAACCTTTCACCAGCAGCTCTAGCACAGACATCATCCTTTCTGACTTCTCAGTGGGTACCAATGAGATTACAGCCAGATTGCACATGACAAACCAAAAATATCCCCAGCAGTCTGTTAAAATTTAACTCCCCCAAAAGATTACATCCTCACAAGCTCTACAGCTTGGTGTAGTTCAGCTGATCAATGGGAGCTGAATCATATGCTTTATTATTTCAAAGTTTTCAGAAATCTCAATTGGAAAAGATTTTGTGCTGCAAACAGGGAATGATGTATCATAGTGCAACATCCAGCACAGACTGCACAGTAAAGTCTTTGCAGGATTAAAGCCCCCAGGCCTTCAGAACTGGCACTGTAAAATTCAAAACTAATTCTTCTAATAAAACCTTAGCTAAATCTTGTCTGCTTCCCTTCACTGAGCTTTTACTTGCTCTAGTAGATTTCTCCTGTTCTGTTGGAAAACACATGAAACTACAGCATTAGCTAAAGGCATCTTAATTTATTGCTTATATTCCAAGCCATTACAATAGAAAGGGGTTTTTTTTACAGTTGTAAGATCTCTCTTTAAGACTTCCCCCAGTCACCAGAGACATAGGTACTCAGAACTGGTGGGGTAAAAATTCCTGAGCTGACAGTAGATAGGCTAAAAAAAAAAAAAAAAAAAAAAAACTTAAAATGCAGTTTTTAAAGCCATNCTTCAAAGAAGAATAATCAGCAGCTTTGAACATCTTGGATTCAGTGCACAGTGACAGTAGGTTTGGGGCCATCTTCACCAAAGAGGAAATTACCAGACATCAGAAGTGCTTAGGTCATTGAAGTGTGGAAATTTTCTCATGAAAGAGTTTGTCGTTGGGCTTTGCTCTCTGACTGTCACCATTTCTCTGTGCCTACTCTCTTTCATCATTGCCCTGTTCTTTTCTTCCCTTCTTGGGCTCATGCTTTGAGCTCTGGTCTTTTCCCTATTAAAGTCACCAAGAGTTTTGCCAGTAATTTCTATAGGCATAAGATCAAGCTCTTACTTTCCTTTCATACTCGTTTCCTGAATTCTTCTTTCTAGGCTTCGTTTCCCAAAGTGCAGGTGTTCATTCTGTCTCTCTTTTGCTTTTTTGGCTAAAGAGTAGAAAACTTAAAAAAAAACCCAATTAATAATTTGATTTGACAGATTTCCTCAAGCATTCTGGGAAATTCTCATTAGGATAGGGGTGAGGATCAAGGTAGTTTAGATTTCATCTCTCCTTAAAATAGCAAACCAATGTCTGTAGGATGTTTAGTTGCCAGAAAATAAATTCAGAATACACATGCACATGCTCACTCCCACATATAAACTTTCCCGAAAGTAATTTGGCATTCATGTTTAAAAATAAATAAATAATTTCTGGTTGCTCACATCTAAGCCCTGTGAACAATATATGCAGTTAAAGCTGCTAAATTAAACCTTCCTGACTCCATAATGCTGGTACATCAAGCAGATGTGTTCCGGAGTACTACCCACTGCCTCGATATCTCCTGAATAGCTGCACATAAAGAGAGAACATTCATATAACACTGTCTATAAATATAGCAACCAGAATACACTCCAAAGATGCTGTGAGGGCTCCAAAGTTAAGTTTGGTTTGAGGTTTTGAGCTCAAATCAGAGCTAAAACTGATGTTATAATGATTGAATACACTTTCCAGATTTAACATCTTCACAACCCTATTTAATTTCCTGTAATATTTTTAGCTCACATGAAAAGATGCTCTCCCTAATTCATCAAAAATTATTTTAAACCTGACAGGAGGAAAATGAAGTTATTGATGTCTGCTTCCTTTATTTAGCACTTTTCACTTACATCCTGTGCTCTCATATCAGTTTCTTACATTGGTTCCGGGAACCAGGGAGAAGAGCTGGTCACTAAAATTGTAGGAAGTGTAGGAAGATAGAATAAGGAGACAGATGTGCATCTTGGACCTGAAGTTATAATGAGTAAGTTTGGTGATGATACTAAACTGGAAGGAGCTGTTGGCTCCCTTGAGGGCAGAGAGACCTCAACAAATCAGAGACGTGGGCAATCACCAACCAAATGAAGTTTAGCAAGGTCAGATACTGGATTCTGCACCTGGAACAAGGCACCCCTGGTTGTGTGGACAGACTGGGGAATGGGAAGCTGGAGAGCAGAGCTGTGGGAAGGCACCTGGGGGTCCTGGTTGACAGAATGTTGAACATGAGCCAGCAGTGCCCTGGCAGCCAGGAGAGAGACATCCTTGTTCTTGGGGACATCAGGCACAACATGGCCAGCTGGGCAAAGGAGGGGATTGTCCTGCTCTGCTCTGCACTGGGGCGGCCCCACCTCAAGTCCTGTGTGCCATTCTGGGTGACACAATAAAAAAAAAAAACAACATTAAGCTGTTAGAGAGCATCCAGAGGAGGCCATGAGGGGGTGAAGGACCTTGAGGTGAAGCCATAGAAGATGTAGCTGAGGTCACTTGGATTGTTCAGCCTGGAGAAGAGGAGACTGAGGGCAGAACTCATTGCAGTTACAAACAACTTTCTCATGAGGGGAAAAGGAGGAGCAGACACTTCTCTCTGGTGACTAGTGACAGGACCTGAGGGAACGGCCTCAAGCTCTGTCAGGGGAGGTTTAGGCTGGATAATAAGAAAAGATTCTTCACCCAGAGGGTGGCTGGGCACTGGAACAAACTTCCCAAGGAAGTAATAACAGCACCAAGCCTGAAAGAGTTCAAGAAGCACTTGGACAATTCTCTCAGGCATGATTCTCATGGTGCCCTGTGCAAGGTCAGGAGCTGGATTCGATGATGTTCATGGGTCCCTTCCAACTCAGCATATTCTATGATTCTCTGATCTTTCTGATTTATTTCAATGGTCTTCTGCTGCATGTGCAGGAGTTACAGCATCTTCTGCACCTCTGACCCTTCATAGTCAGGCTCCAGGATATGAAGATGGGGTCCTCTATCTCATTGCAAAGGCTACAAGGACCAACAGCTTCAGTCACATGCAGTTACATAAAATTAAGTATTTTCTGCAGATGATATCAGAGACAATCTGCTTATGGACTGCATTCACCAGAACAATGAGAGTTACCTCTACAATGAGCCCAAAGCATTGAAAAAAGAAAAAGGCGTGTACTGAAGACCCAATGTTTCAAGAGTGAGACACTAATTATTTCCTGCTATAATAAAATAACTCCTAGATTAGCCTAAAAAATAGATGATTCCTTATGTTCTAGGCAAAAGAAAAGAAAATATCCAGACCTAAGCCAATGCTCATTGCCAGAGTGAAGAGGTATCCTTCTCTGATGCCAAACCTGGTGCTTGGCTTAAATCAGACTGTGGAAGTAAGATGTATGTCATCCTGTGCACCAAAGACTTCCTGGATTTTATTGCACTTCTGCTCAAGCATGTATATGTACTGCTTCTAAGAAACAAAAAATACAAGTATGGAACAGGTTTCAGTGGGATGCAGAAATACCTGAGCCTTCTTTAAGCAGGCTACAAGGATAATGGGAGCAGATTAATTGTGAAAACACAGGATTTTGTGCCCTCATATTCATTAATTGCTTTTCTTAATGAAAAATTAACCCATTCCACTTCAGCTACATTTGTCTTAATGCTCTTGATAGACTCATTAATTCTGACATTCTCATACTAAAACACTGCACAATTAAGTTAGAGGTACTAACAAGTAACTGTAATAGTATGGCTTGCTGTTTTACCAGATCTGTTTCTACAGCTTTAAGGTAAGGTTTTAAGGGAGTTTGTACACAAACTTGTTCTCAGGGACCACCGTTAATTTATTTTTAACTGGAGGGATGCCAATGTAAATTTGACAGCTTAGTGAAGACTGGGCAATAGTATCACTTGGTCTGAACTCCTCCTAAACCCAGTATTGCCAAGGTGATGAGATCCAGCCCACAAGGCTGAGGGTAGGATAGAGCTATCTGAAGCTTTCCAGTTTCATATTTCAAGTTTTCTCAGTTCCCATTTGGCACCAAACAGTGACAGAGAAGAACTTGTCATCTTGCAGGTGGAGTAGATGAAGGGGAGAGGAGAACCTGAGGGGGCAGCCAGAAGCATACAAATCACACCAATGTATGCTGGCTCTCAAACAGGAACTGGTAGCTCCCGAAAGCATAGTGATATGTTTCATATATACCTATGAAATAAATGTGGATTTTTATGTGTGAATCCTAGAAAATTAATCTATACTTTATTTGCCCCCAGCTGAATGGAGGTAATTATGGAAATTCATGCATGCAAAAATGTCTGATCTGATGCACTGCTACCTTATCAATTAGCAGCATTGTGTGACTCCAATCTAGCTCGCCTGCTGTACCATAAAAGCTAGTGGAGAGGAGCCAATAATCCCTGAATTCAATTTGGTTTTAGCTGTTATTTCTTGTTTCTTCTTTTATCATCCAACTCATGAAGTTTGGATCTGTGGACCATCAACTGACTGATTGGGATTGCTGCTAAATTAGCTGATGAAGTCATTGCTGGATCTAATGGTTGCAATTTAAACCCTGCTTTTGAGCAGATAATGGAAAGGTTAATGCTGTAATAAAGGATGAAGAGACAGACATGTGCAATTTATTCCCTGCTCTGTAAACTAGGGCACTAATAAAAAACTGTGCTGGAAATAAATAAACATATTTAAATAAATAAATAGATAGATAAATAAATAGAAAAGCCAGAACTACTTCCAGGAGTGAGAAAACATTTCCATATGACTGTATCCTCCAACATAAAGAACTTCCACATGTTAAATAATTAGGGAAGGAATAAAACTGATGTGAGTTTAAGCAGTGGAGCAAGGTTGAAAGATGTAACAGAATGCACAAAATGATGACTGCATTATTAATTTCTACTGCACAGGCTCAAGGAAAAGCTGCTCCTGCTTTTGTGCACAGTGTGACATTTCTTGCATAAAGACAGTGATTCAAAATTCCTGGCAAAACAATATTTGTGTTTGAAACATTTCCCACACTTTTGTATTCTTCTGTCCTGTGAAGGAAAGAACATAATGATCCATGCTGGAAGAAGGAGCACAAGTTCCCTCAAGAGTCTGAAGAGTGAAAAATTTCTTAGCCTTCCCCATGACTCCAGTAATGGTGTGTGCAGAGCTCAATTACATGCTTTCTATTGTGGGCATGTTGAATCACTTGTGTTAGATAAACAGCATCCACAGCCACATTACATCTCTTTAGTGTGCACCTAAAGCAGTCACCTTGAGATGTATCTAATAACTTTACAAGCAAGCTGGGTACAACCATGTGCTTTTCTCAAAAATGTCACAGTGACCAAAATAGTGCCAGTAATTTAATGTGAAGCATTCACCATGAAACCCTTTCCAATTTTGTTCTTGTGAGTAATTAGCTTTATCATTAGACTTACCACAGCATCCCAGAATTCAAATTACTTGAAAACTAGTAGTTACCAGGTCTTATAATTTTACTGGCTTTTCAGTACTTGGGTGTTTTTTAATTTTTTTCTAGCTGTAACTCTTCTTCACAGGAGAAACTAAGCTTTATTTCTTTAGAAATTATTACTTTTATAGTTGTCTAGTCTGTGGAAAAACAATAGAAGTCATCTACACTCGAGTGTAAAAATGGTACGGGAAGGTATTTTTAAGAACAACTCATTATTAATTTTGGCTCCCCACATGAACTGCCTGGGACTTGCTCCTTAATTTCCTGTTTAAAAAGAATATGGACTACTTTGAGTGTAGAACAGAATTATGAAACTTTTTGGGGCTACTGCTGCTGGTAAGCAATAGAACAATAAATGTACAATCAGTCATGAGCATCTTGATCAAGACTACTCAGAAAACACCTCTGAAATAGTTAGAGCCTAATAGATAAATAATTAATCAATGTTGAAAACAGCTTCAAGGCACATTATACCAAGTACAAATGTGTAGCCAGGGTTGTAGATACTCAAGGCTAAGATCCCTATTTAATCACAGAATTGAGGTACTGGAGGGATCATCTGAGTCAATAGGTCTTTCACCCAGGAAAGTGTTACAGCCTAGTGCTCACTTACTAATGTTTTCTGTAGCCACATGGCAAGTATAGCTCCCTATCCCTGGATATGTCATGGTGGGACATACAGGGAGAAAAACCTGACTTTTCACACCCTTTAGATACCTGTGCCAACCATCATGGTTGTCAGGGAGGTCAATAAAAACCTAGGCTTGAAATTCATCCCTCTGCACCAGTCTTAAATTTACAGATAAAAGGAAAAGCTCTGCATGTCTGATGCAATCCTTCCCCATCACCCCAGTACTCAGAACTGGCAGAGGCACTGCAAGCTGTGAGCAGAACAGCAGTTCTGTTACTTTCTGCTCCAGACTTTCTGTTTCTGTTCACCTGCATGAGATGAGATTCAAGGCATGATTTGGATATTCAGTTCAGGCACCCAAATATCTGTGTGTGTACAGATGATTTAAGTGTCTGCTGTCCCACTGATGTAGCTGGTACTGCCTGTGGAGCTCAGAGAGCTGTTCAGCTCACTGAGGCTGGCTGGTCAGATCTGTCATGCTATATCTGAAAATTATTTAACTCTTCACCATTATTGATTCATTATTATGCTGAAATTCCAGCCACTCTCTGCACTGGTACCACAGCAGAAGAAGGTGGCAAAGCTTGAATTAAGAGTAGGAATTCCTGTTCCCATGGATGTCAAGTAAGAATAGGAAAGTTATGTCAAGACTGTGTCTCACTTTGCCCAGTATTCCTCTGTTACAGACAACTTTCCTTCTGTAAAACCAGCTGTTCCATCTAGGAGACACACAAAGATTCATGGGTTTTGAGGATACAAACATTCTAGTCCTAACAGAGTTTCTTAGCACAGACTTAACTGTTTTGCCAGATTGTATTCTGCATGCAGGGCTTCTCATTACTGCATTTTTTTCTATTTTTCTAAATGTACTTTACATATGCTGAAATCTCCGCCATTTCAATTTATTTATTCAATTTAATAGATTTCTTTCTTCAAATAAAAACAAAAATATCTCCTTCCATACTGCCATTTTTCCCTGAAGGTTTGATAGAATTGTCATTGTTTGAATCTGTCAGGTTAAACAGGGATAATGCAATCTGGGACATTAACAAGTCAGTTGAGCAAAAGGGCCATCATACATTGTGTTGAGAAGCATTGTTGCAGATGCTGGTGAAACATTTCAGGAATAAAACTGGACAGGTCTGGAAAGGACTGATAACCTCCTCCAAAGACTTCAACTTCAGGCATCAAATTAAATGTTGCATGCTTACAGATGATTGTTCTGAATTTTGAATGCTGATTAGTCGTTTATGGTAATGCAAACCAGCAGAAATACTTTAAAACATCATCAGCTCTACATAGGTACAAATGCTGTGTGCTAATGATACCGTTCCATTGCGTAAACCAGAGTCCTGACAATACAATGACCTCCAAAGATCTTACCCAAAGTTCACCTCCAGTGGGGCTGCGATTCATTTGCCATGCTAACACAACTCATCCTTTGCTAATGAATGTGAACTGGAGACAGGAAAGGAGCACAAATAACTTATCTGCACCCCACACTTCAGCTGCTGCTGGGCTGGCCTCAACGCTTCATCAGCACCATGGGTCTGCAGCTGCAGAGCCTTCGGTGCTCTTTCCTATGGAGATGCAGATCTTACAGAAATTCCACATTATACAGCCTCTGTGAGCACTTTTGCTGAAACACTTAAAAGTTATTGACATGTTCTCATCAGTTTAAAGGCAACATGTTGAAAAAAACACTATTATAAAGCGATCTGCCTTTAAACAACTGATCATCCCCCTCACATTTCTCTCCAGAGCACATATCTTGTCATGCATTAAGCCATCAAGGCAGCAGCTGACATTTTAGGGTCAAAATCCACTTCTTGTCTCTCTTTTATCTTCCCAACAAATAGATATTAAAAAAATTCCCAGTGTTCTTATAGAACTATCGGACAAGAGAACCCCTCAAATATATTTTGAGAGGCAGGTATTAAAAGACAGAAGACCTGTGGCAGTGGTTTGATTGGTGTGAGGCTGAGTTACAGGGTGTGGTTTCATTTCTGCACTGAGAGAAAGGGCCTGGCATCAAGATTTGGCCATCTGGGGAAGGTGTGACTGGGAAACTGTGCTCAGGTTCCCATCCCAAAGGGATTTTCATGTCACCCATGTGACACTGTGCTCAGGGCCAGGACTCTGACACTGTTCTTGGTTGGTACAATGGAGCCATCTCCCTCAAAAACACAAAAAAATTTGGGGCTTTGGTCACGTGCACCAAGTGCACTGTGAGACTCCATACAGAGCTGGAAGTATGCAACAGAACCTAGGGGAGGAACATCTGTTTCCTCCTGGAGAAGCAGCATAAGAGTGGAGTTGCATCATGGTGTCCATCCTTACTGGATAAAAGCCCAACCCTTGGGATCAGACTGAGATAAGGCTCCTACACTGATATGCTTAAAAATGGCTATTTTATCTAAGATAATCTAGAGTCTCTGAGATATTCCCAGTTCTGTTCCAGGGAGATATTTAAGAATATTCTGCATTCAGTTGCCTTCTCCTGGCTTCCAGCTAATGCCATTTTCTGGGGTATTATTCTGGAAACGAGCCAGAGCTGTGAATCCTTGTCTGACTGATCACAAATGCCAAACTACAACCTGCTGTGGAGCGCAGAGCAAAGGTGAAGAGTCTGGTTTAGAAAAGAAAAGGTTTATAGGAACAACATAAAATCAAACTGTATTAAAATCTGATTTAATTTCCAGTGAAATTTGGTCTATTAACACAGTATTTTGCCTGTGTCAATTTATGTATTCCAAGAGAAAGCATTTCTCTACACCACTACTGCTCATTTTATTCACAGTTCCTGTGACATGAAGTTTAGCCCTTGCGTCTTTTAGCACAGATCCTTTCTCCTCCTCTTCTCTTCTTGTAGATAAGGGAGGGGCAACTCATCCTCTTTGCGTTCTGCACAGTAAGAAATCCTTCCCTGACTGATTGATGTGAGTTTGTTTTGCAGCACCACTGGATCTATGAATGGGTCATAGTCTACAGACCAGATTGTTAAGAAAAGCTGATGTGCAGTGTTGTCAAATAATGTAAGTTGTAGTAATGACTCTGAACTCTTCACTTATAGAAAAATGTCAGAAAGTGTTCCTGGATTTAAAAAGCCCAACAACTGCATGGTTCAAAGTAAAGATCTGAGAGCTTTGTCTGATTTTCTCCAGGTCAGGCAGTGATTAAACACTATGTGGAAAAGATCTATCTTCCATTCTAGCTGCAATACTTCATGCTTTTAGCTGGAAAAGCCCTGAGCCAAGTGCCCTGTGTCACAAACACAACTGTGACCACCTCAGGTGCAAAATGATAGAGCTCACTGTGGAGTTAATTTCAGAAAATCCAGAGATCCTACTTAATCTGAGAGAACTGAGCCATATGTCTGGCTCCACAGGAGCTGCATTATCAGGACACCCTTCATTGCCCATAATGGAAAACCCACTGAACTGTTACCTGGACCTGGAGTGTACTGGCAGAGTTGTTGTGGGGTACAGGTCATGTGCAGCCATGCACCTCTTCCTTACACAGCTGCAAATCTTTGACCAGGCTAAAAAGTGTATTGGGAATGGCACCATGCAGCTCTTCTTCTGAGTGTCCCACTCCGAGTGAGAACTGAGATCCTTGCAGAAAGTGCTCATGTTCATGTAAGGGTGACTGTGTGATGAGTTTGAGAAGGCATAGGCAAAAAAGATACAGTCCCAGCTGAAAATTGCTTTTTCAATTGGCAGTCCCACATGGCTGAAGTGCTACATTGGATTAGAATTACTGGCATTTTTGAAAGTATGGAGTTTGCAATGTATGGGCAAAAATAGGAAAAAAACCCCAACTATCAATACTCCCAAATGGGTTGAAGTCTTGTATAAAGAGCAAAGATTCTCTTTTCAGTTCATTGTAAGAATCTGTCTGACCACCAAATTATTATTATCAATTTCCTACCTAGTAACTCTGTATTAGAGACTACAGAGGCTTTTTCTTGACACTGCTGCTTTCTTATTAGAAATTCACTTTCAGCTATGCCACCTTTGGAGGACCTAATACATTTGATGTGTGTGCCTGCAAGAAAAGCTAGTTTGGTCTGGTGGAAGAAAGGGTGGGTGTGCTCTTTGACTGGGTTTTTCTGTTTGTTTTCTCTGTCTGATACAGTCTTTTGATCTTTATTGATTTCAAATGGGAAGGTAGAAAATATCACTGATTCAATCACTTGATTGAACACTGTGTTCAATCAAGGCAGAAGTCACAACCGTCTGTTCGTAAGTTACTCTCATTAGCATTTTTTTGAGATTTCTAAAACTTTATTCGGAGGATAAAACTCATTCCTTTCTAAAGAAACAAGGGAGGGTTTTTGGGGGAGATCAGTGAATGTCTCTGTGAGACATCCTAAATCTTGTGTACCCCTGAGATTTTGTCATGTTTGGAAGTAGACTCCTAGATCTTTTGTTCCTCTGGACACAGCAGTCTTGGTTATTTTCTCCTAGAAAATAACCTAGAATTTTTTCTCCAGATGGTTAAGCATTGAGATGGATGATTTCTAGTCTTACCTTAGGCTCTTTCTAATATCTAAATTCATTTCTTTACAGAGTTTGTTGAAGTCTAGACAATTGACTACTCGATTACAGGCTGGCTTTCAAAGGTCCAGCATTTTCATTTTGCAAAATTTAGCAGAAACCAATGTAGGAATCTTAAGGTTTACCTTCAAATGGCTTCACACCAGTTTTTTAATGTCTTTTGGAGGATGCTCTGTCAGAACTCATTTGATTTGTGCTTTTTGCAGCTGGGGCTGCTGGGTGATGTGGTTTGGCTCCGTGCTCTCCCTGCTCTGCTGCACTGCATGGCTCAGCGTGTTCCCTAGTCTGTGTGTCTCAGCTCAATTATCAGCTTGCTGCCAGCCAGAGATAAGCCCATGGATAGGCATTCTGGTCATGGCAGATAAAAGCCCCAAACAATAGTTCAGTCTGATGTCCTTCACTTAATATAAAAATAGAATTTAAAACCACTAATGAAGCAATTCAGGATATTTAGTTGCAAGTCAGAAGCTTTTCCATCTTTATTCAAGCTGCAGGGGATAGGAGACATCTAACCCCTTGGTAGCTAATGCTGTCACTGCCTCTCCTTTGCTTCTGCCATCTGTCCCTCACTCAGTCACCCCTGTGAGAAGATGCCTTGGTCTCTCCCAGTAACTTACATGTGCCAGGAATTTTGGAGCACTTTAAACACTTGTCCCAGGAGGGAAACAGGATCTTGGTATATGACTCTTGTCTTCTAAGCTGAGAAAAAACAGGCAGGGAAATGTAGTGTTCTGGGCTGTTTTGCAGTCTTTTACCAGCAAACCTGGGAAATGTGTCAGGCCCTTCTTCTGAAAGGTCCTCTTAAGCAGAAAATACAGATTGATGGTGTCTGTGCTGTCTGACATCACTGGCCCAAAATGTACCAGCATGCCAGATCCCCTGAGAAAGTTGGCAATGGTGGTCAACAGGGCTCAGAAGAAAAAGGTTTTTAGGACTAGGCCTGAAAAAAAAGCAAGACAAAAGCAACCATCTGATATAAAAGCTAAATGCCCTGCTGTGAAACACAGCTCTCCACTCACAGGTCTTGATTTTAAAAGCCTTCCAGACTCATGGAAACAGCAGTGAAGCCCATTCAGAGTCATTCCTGCCAATGAGAGCCCAAGGCCATCAAAAACTTGGCATGAGTAAGGGTTTGGGCTTTCCTGCCTCAGCTTCCTGCTGTGCCAGGGGCAATATCTGTCACATCTGTCACCAATGGACGAGTGTCATTCTGGGCTACCACCTCACCACCTGCCAGGCCAGCTTGTATGCCAGTCAGACTTAGGGCTCTTTTGGGGATCTTTCCTTACTTCCTAGGGTTTCCCTCAGCATCATGTGAAAGACTCTTTTCTGCCTCTGCCATCACATGAGAGCAAGAGTGCAATACAGCTTACTGAGTGTGGCATTTCTGCCCAGTCCTTGCTGTATAGTGGCACTGGGACAGTGCCAGGGACAGGGATTTCTACATGGAGCTGTGTGTGTGCACTCAGGGAAATCTGTGGATGCAAAGAAAGAGGAACCTTAGAACATCCCTTCTGCAGGACTTTTTGCTTTTTCTCTTCTCTTCCAGGACTTCTAGTAAGTTTCTCAATGCTTTTCCACACACCCCCTGCCCTTTTGTAGCCTCACAAAATGTTTGGATTTTTCCTGTCACCCTTATCTCAGTACTGATCTCTGGCCGATTGCTTGGAAGTGCAGAGATTCAAGAATATAAATATTAAACAGTGAGTATTCCAGAGTCTGTGGAAATCAGGCATGCATTCTCTTCTCTCTGAAGAGCTGTTCTCAAATATTTGGTAATGTCATTTTTTTTAGTGTTAAAAACCCTGACTCAAGTTTCTCATTAGCAACCATAAAGCGATCAGTGCAAGATACTGCAGATGTTCTGTGAAAAATGAAGTTTGGAAGAAGAGAAAAAGATGGTGGGTAGGAATACAGAGCAACTGAAAGAAATGTGAGAAAAGATGCATTTTTAATCCTTATGGGTAAAAGCCAATAGCTGAAGAAAATAAGGTTTTTCCAATATAAAATTTGGGAAACTGTGTGGGAATCATGGTTTAGAACCATATTGCTTTGGATACCCTAAACCAAAAATTTAGCAGAACGCTGTCAGATTTTCCTTACATATCACAATCTTAGAGAATTCCATTAGCATTTACCAGGTGGCGGAGCATAATGAAACCAGAGCACAAGATTTAAGGGAAGAAAATAAAATACCAAATGAAGCAAAGCAGAAAAATCTAAGATTCATAAGAACATTTGGAGACAGAAGAGTCCCAATGTCTTGCAAGAAGTGGTATTGAACATGAGAAAGCAAAAAGAAATCTGTTGGACTGGGGTGATTTCTTACTAGTAACTACCCAAAGCCTGGATTATAATTTTGTAACCAGGATCCTTGACCACATGTAGAGGTGATATCTAACTTTACAGCAAGGAATTTCAGACAAACCAGAACTGCTGTGGCTGGCTGGCTAATTTCAGTAACAAAAATACATAAACATTATGAAGAGGTGGTGTTTATAATTATATCCAAACCAGGGGTAAACATAAGGGGTGGCATTCAGCTAATTTACACAGTAAACCTCTCCATAGGAGCTCATCATCAGTCTGTCCTTACAGTTAGTTAAAAAGAATAAATATCCTCTGTAGGTGCTCCTGACCAGCTTGAACTATTTGCTTTAAATCAACCTGAGCTGTACACTAGAAGCACACACTCCTCTCTGTCAACTAAACATCATTGACACTTAACATTCTGTCCCACAGCACCAAAATTAGTCAAAATTATACCAGATGCAAACAGCTTCATAGGGAAGTTGTTTTGGGAAAAATTACAGGCAAATTCCTACAGGATCTGCTCCTACAATTTTGAAGGAAGGGATGGTGAACAGGAAGTGTGATGAGCAGATGTATATATAAAACATATTAAGGTTCTCAGCTAGATCTGCATTCTATTAGCTTCAAATGAAAACAGATATAGAAGAAAAACTCAAAGAATGGGGAATATTAAAATAAGTAAAAATTTACCAAACAAAACAGTCTGTGATGTTCATAGAAGAAACATTAGATACATGATCATGCATAGTCATATATTACTTCTTCTTTTCTGGGAAAGAATTTTTTTTTTTAATACTCTTTTTAACACACCAAAATAATGCAATTATAAAATATGAGTATTAAATATGTAATTTCTTAAACTAAGAAAATATATTGACCTGAATAATATATTATTTGTGACAGTGACAAACAAGCACTGCCATTTGGTGGTCTGGAAATTATGCATACAACAAACTAATCAAATTTTTAAGGCATAATGCTGCAAACAAGAACCATGTAATGTGCTGTGAAAAATTATGTAAAATAATGGCAAGGATGATTCTAAAAAGCTGAAGAACACATTCAGATCCTTACTGGGCATATGTGATATACTTTCTTGAAGTCTGGACTGCCACCTGGTGAAACACTGTTTAATAGGAAGATTTGACTTAATAGGACTCAGTTTTCATTTTAAACCTTGATTTTCACCCTTTCTTCTAACTCTTAGTGCTCTATGTCCCATGAATCACTCTAACTGTGAGTAAATTTCAGATTTCCTCCTCTTCTGTCCCTTGATTCCCCAGGTCAGTGGCAGTCTTCTTCCTGCTCATCTTCTATGATTTCAGCAGTTTCTTACCCTGTGGTTTTCCTGTTACGATTTAACTCAACCGCTCAGCCCACACTGCTGCCTCTACAAAATGAAATGAGGCAGTGTGGACTCAGGGATTGTCCTGTTGCCAACTGTCTTTATGTTTGCATGGCCACCATATGGGCATAGGTGTGCCCAAAACACGGGCAGTAGCAACAAGGGGAAGATAAACTTTCTTACCATCTTTGCTGAGCAAGGGGGACCAATGTAAGAAGGGTGGAATCTGAGTGACATCTTCCATAGAGGACACAAGAAGACTTGCAGGCTCCAAAACCATCAAGATCCAGACCAGAAAAGGCTGGGTTGCATATCATCAATGCGGATTAAAATTGATGGCGTGCTCTGAGCTGCAGTCATAATTATTGCAGATGCTGAGGAGAAGATGTGAGCTGATTAACTTGGGCGTGTTTGCAGTTGGTGTTTATCCTTCAGATATGGTGCAGCAGGAGGAAAGCCAACCCTTCCAAGATGGGTTGTGGTTATGGGTACTAACACAGGCTTTTCATCCCTTCATACCCAGTGTCCTGCAGGAAGGAGCCTCGTGGTTTTGGGGACTGCAGTTCCCCCTCAGCAGTGGCACCTCTGAGGTGCTTTCATGCGCTTCCTGCTATGGGGGGTTCAGGCCACAATCTCTTCTCAGATTTGTGCTCAAGATCATTCACAACGACTTGTGATTTTCAGTATGACCCTCTCACCCTACTTTTAGTGGGTGTTTTGTCCTGCATGACCTGTTGTTCTCATGGGTGGGCTCTCACTCAGAGCTGGGACTTGTAGCGTGCTCTGTGCCACACGGAGGGATTGAACAAGCAGCTCCCCCAAGAGCACCAAGCAGTTGTCCCTTGGTGTCAGCATCTGGGATTTTTATTGACCAAACTCTTTGATCACTGTAAGACCCCTCTCCTCGTATCAAACACGTGGCTGCCATCACCTGAACATCCCCTGCTTTGAGTCCGTTTCTAAACGAGGGAGCTGTAACCCCTCGTTCTATGGAGCACCGGTACCCTCTAGTGGTAAAACCTCAGGCATTTTTAGGCAAAAAAGATGATTTCACTACTAATTTATCTTCTGTCTTCCTTTTGGACAAAAAAATCTGTACATCATCTGTAATTGACAGCGGTATTTTTTTAAATGACATCGTAATTTCATGCCTTTAGTTTAAGTAGCCTATGAGGTAATGCAATGATGTAATTTCCTTGGACTGCTTTCAGCGTGTTTCACCTTTCATTAAATCATTAAAATGATACTTGTGAGCTGAGGGGTGACCGAATTTTCACAGGGTATATAGAAGTGGCTGTAATGGAAAATACAAGCAGCAGTTGCTCAAGGCTTTAAATGGGGTGTTGGTGATGGTACCACTCTAAAGGCTGTAGTGTGGCAGAGGTGGCTTATAGTTAATCAAAGGAATCATGTTGTCATTGTTTAGTTTTCACCAGTTTGCTCTTGGAGGTTCAGGACAGCTGGATCATGGGTTTTGGGAAGCAAGGGAGCCAATGGCTTTATAATTGCAAGGTGGGGACAACAAGATATGGTGTGGCAAAGCTCAAGGGCATGGCAGGAGCACCACAAAATTGCTAAGTGAACTGACAAATGTCTTGAGAAGCAGGTGTGTTGTTATAGGTAGATGGCAAAAGACACATTTTGGTCTGTTTCCTACCAACTACATAACCCATACTCTAGAGCAGGGCTGCGGAGTGGGAAAAGGTGAAACTTGCCAAAGAAATCCAAAATTATTTAGCATGAGCAAACACTTCTGTTCTAATCTTGCTCAAAATGGCTGACCTGAAGTTTTCCTAGCATAAGAACAGTGAATTTCAGAGAAGCCACAGCAAAGTAATCCTTCAGGGTTTGCTCTGAAGTGTTTCACAGTTGTCTTTTCCTTGCATGTAGGCTGCTAGTGGACTCTACTTGGAGGAAATTCCCCCGAAAGCCAGGACTGCTGTCCTTTCACTCCAGCTGCAAATAATTTGCACATTCTCAGAATACCATTCTTTAGCCCTAGGTTTTCTCAGACATGAAGGAAATGAAAACCCAAGGCAGGTCAGAAGACACATGTTGCTGAGCTGAGCTGAGTCCCTTGTCACTGCCTCCTCTGCAGGCTCTGGCTCTGCTCATTTCACCCAGTGAAACAAAGTGGAGTTTTTCTCAGCAAGAAATTAAATCACACTACAGAAACCAGATTGAAATTCAAAACAGGTAGTACACATAAACACAGCTTGATTCTTCACAAGCTTTTTCCCCTGGGTGATTTCAGTACCTAATGCCTATCATTTCTTTGATGTACCCTAGCTATGAAAGCAGGGGATCCAGAGCTTTTACAAAGACATCTTTCTAATTTATTCATTAAACTCAAAGTATTTCCATGGCCACCTGCCCCTCTGTTCCTGTGGATCAAGTTTTGGAAATGCATTTAAATGCCCATGATCTGGGTACATGAAGTACCAGAATATGAGCTTGCCCCTTTGCTTCACAGTAATCACTTCTATAAAAGATTTTGAATAGCTTGAACCTGGGAATAGTTTTACAAAGCAGATCAATTAGACTGAATTGGATTTGCCAGCAGTGGGAGTTAATTTTTAGTCAAATCTCTGTGTTCTGGAGCCTCACAGACGGAAAATAACACAGGGGCAGTGATTTATCACACACTTTGTTTACTGGAAAGCAGAAATTTCTCTTGTTACTCTTCCAAAGCTTTTAGTCTTTTCATCTGCCTAGAAATAAGTGCAAAAAGAGAAGGGAAAAAAAAAAAAAAAAAAGAAATGCAGTGCAGTTTTCAAGGGAGGGTTTGTCCTGGTGCTGCCTTGTAGTGAAGTGTTTACTGTTTCCCAGGCCTCAGGATGTGCCAGGGAGATCCATTGCACTGTAACTGTGGTGCCATTCTGGGCAGCACACAGCTTAGAACAGACCTCCTGAGCAATAAAAGCCTCTGCCATATCATACAATCCCTTCCCAAAATGCACTACCACCCATTTCATTCTTGAAGAATGTGAGTTGATTAAAGCATGTCTGTCCCAGGAACATTCTGGCTCTGGATCTTGCCATGACTGCCAGTTCCCTCTGCTCCAACCTGGTTGAAAACTTCTGATCTTCATAAGAACCCACCTCATTCTCACCAACAGGGAGTGGCCATCCCATGGAGGTGTCTACTCATGATTTTATAGGCAATATCTCCAGTGCAGATAGAGAGAGGATTAAAAATGCTGTGCTTTTTTTTTTTTTCTTTTATTTCAGATTTCTGATTGTCTTGGGGTGTTTGATCTTAGCAGTCCTGACAACTTTCAAGGAGTATGAAACAGTTTCTGGAGACTGGCTCCTCTTGCTGGTAAGTAAGCTGTGGCTGCTGCATCACCCTGGTAAGGCCCTGGAATTGAAATCAGCAGGGGTGGGAAGTAATTCCAGCTCTGAATGCAGTGAGGTTTCTGCTCTTGGTCCTGGAGCAGTGACTGTACACTTACATACTGGAGAATTCCCAGTCCATTGTCAACACCAACTGAGTAACAAGTAAGTGAGGTTCCTGAGCAAAAAGAAAATGAGAGGAAAGACCCTAGCCTGAGGCTTTTAAATAATGGCTTTTCAGCATTTGTCCAACACTCCTTCCATGAGATTATCTGTAAATTTCCTATTAATCATGCCAGACCTAAGCACACTAGAAAACTATTTCCTGGAGGAATCTTTCAACAGTTTTGATTCATTCTATAGTATTCTACTAATCCTAGTATTTCTTTCAAGGTAGGTCATCAAAGTTGGACTCATGCTTGTGTCCAATAGCAGCGTAACTGAAATTGCTGCAGGCAGTGCCTTTGACAGAAAATTTATTCACAGCAAACACATTCCAGATTGCTTGTTCTATAAATGCTGAAGTTCATGCTCAAGACTTTATTTCAGCAATGCCTCCCATTTAGCAGAAGAATTAAAAAATAGAAAAAACCCTCACTAAATATAAAATGGAAAATTCAACATTTTATGAAAATGACCCTAAAAATGAACTTCCTTTGCTCCCATAGCTATCATAAAATACAGGGCACAATGTCTTGCTTAACCTGGCCTTGTTTAAGGTATCCCTAGGGAAACTGCACACCAAAATTAGTTCCAGGATCTCAATTTCCATTTCCCCTTGTACCTCCAGAGACATATAGATTCGAGCAAGAGGTAAATGCCAAAAGGAATGAAAGGTGAATTCCCCTTGCATGTTCTTTCTCAAAAAGTGGCTGTATGAAAACACCTTCATCCCTCAGGGAATGTGAAACTCGCTTTTGGTCTCTGTTACCCTGCTTATGCCCATCTTTGACATTTGAAAAAGCCTGAGGTTATCTTTCCTTCTCCTGTGCTTGTTTTTATGTGACTCTCAGCAGCTTTTAGAAGCTATGGGTGATGAGCACGAGGAAAAGTCCCCTTTTCCCTCTTGCCAGCAATTCACAGTGAGGAAAAGTAACCCCATGTCCCAGGCTGCCCTTGGCACCCCACCCTGCTGAGCACCTCAGAGAAGCTCTTTGCTCCCCATTCCCTCCCCATGCTTAGAAAGGTTCTGGAGCAACGTGGAAAATCCCATTATTTCATCCACCAGAAATTTAAGGGAACAATATATGCCTTAAATTTATCTTATATATGTCTTTATCATTGCTTTAAACTTATGACCATATGAGTATCCTGTATCCTGCCCCGTCTCGACAGCTGTGGCTGCATGAAGGAGCTGCTGTGGGTGACCCTGGGGGTGGGTACAGAGTGCCCTGGGGATTTTGGAGTCACCCCTCACCTATGTCTGCTCATTTTGTGTGGAGCAGGACGTCTTTCTGTGAAGTAATTGTCCTTCCACTAAGGCATGGTAAGCACTTCACATTTACCTAACAGCAGAGGCAAATCCTTCCTGCACAGTACTTAGCAGCCTGGAAAACTATGTCCCACTTTGCCTTGCCTCTGCCATCAGTCTCGATTCTCCTCCACTTTTTTCCTCTCTCTTACACATATCCTAACACTAGCACCTCATCAGCTTCCTTCAGCATTATCCTTGTGTCCAAAATTACTGCAAAACTTGTGAGACTAACAATGTCTTTTGTGTCTTGATACAGGAAACTTTTGCCATTTTCATCTTTGGAGCAGAGTTTGCCTTAAGAATCTGGGCTGCTGGCTGTTGCTGTCGCTACAAAGGATGGAGGGGGAGACTCAAATTTGCCAGGAAGCCTTTGTGCATGCTGGGTAGGCACATGCTCTCTACTACTGTTTTCCTCATTAATGTCCTTTTTCCTTTTAAGCCAGTTTGGGGTATGTCAAAGAACTGGTGATTGGCAGTGCAAAGAACACTGAAATCAGATCTGCCCTTTATGCCAGGACCTGTGTCCTGCTTGGAGTAATTATTTGAGGTAGCCAGCAAGAACTTGTAATTAAGAGACACTTGGCTACTTAGTGAAAAAAAAAAATTAATCCTTCTACTGTTGAAATACATTTTCCTTGTCCTGAGCCCCACTGCACTTTTCTTAAGCTCATGCTCAGGAAGACTCTCTCTGCCTTCAGTTTCAAACCACTTGAGAACCCAACTCTATACCATCTTCCCCAGCTCCCTTTCATATTTGTGTTTTGTTTTACAATTGTATTGTTTGTCTGTATTTGCAAACAAGTATCTTTGTGATTTCACCCATGTTGTCTTTCAGGCTTGGAAGGCACTGCCTATAATTATCCATAAAATTACTAATTATTCATGTTTGAATACTCTCCTGCAACTACTTATTATATCCACAAACTAACCAGCCAACATTTAGGAGCTCACTCTGCCCTGAGCACTGGTCATCCCCATTCATTCACTAATTTTAGGATACCCTCACTTGTTTCAATTCTCTTCAGGCCAAGCACTGGGTGTTTTTCTTTATTTGTACAGCACATAACATTCTGGGAGCCATGGTGCTGCATGAATACAAGCCTCTCTTTCCTCTCCTTCCTTTTGTTTATCTCATGGATCTAAATGGTAGACAAAATTGTGACAAATTTTCTTTGTGTATGTGTGCTATCCTCAATTTAGTAAGGGTCCTTTGGGTGCTACTATTGTACAGATACTTCTTATACTTACAGTAGGTTTATGAAGGCAGCAGATGTGAGCAAGTGGGATTGATACTGTCTCATTGCTTCTCAGTGTTATCTCACTTCTGAGTATGAATCTTCATTGATATCTGGGTAAAAAACAGAAGATATCCTGGATTTATTAAAATCATCTCTCATTTGTCACTAGTACAAGTTTGTTATGAGAATGAGTGGAAGTGAATAAATCTGAAATCCACTCTTTTTGGCTGGAAAGAGAATATTCGAAGACTGAGTGCCCAGAGAATGTTTGAAGCTGTTTGGTACCACTTTCTTCTTGTATGTATATATAGGATCAAAAATGAGGGGGAAACAAGGAAAAGAAAGAAAACAAAATTAATTTATTCACATTTCAAACCTCTTCAGTTATCAGCAAGTTCGTCCTGTGAGCACTTACAAAAAAATAGTAGTACTGACTTCAAGATTTTAGTAGGAAAACTCAGCCAAAAGAATAAAATTGTAAGTGTACCATCAAACCTGAATTTCTCATCTGCTGACCTGTTCACTATGGTGTTCCAGCGGTACAGATGAAGTTAAGGCTGATTTTCTGTCAGCATTAGGACACTGTTTCCATGCATCCCTAAGTGAGCTCAGTGTCTCAGGTCCAGTGCATGGATCTGTAAATAGATCCCAAGGCTTTCCAGGAGGTTCTGTGCCTGATACTGACTGTGTGGCAGGTGCAGGTATTTGATTAATTGGCAAGAGAAGGCATTTTCAGGCAGCTTCGAAACTCGGCTAGGGAAATTTGCAGCACAACCAGACGGGATTAAGAAGCAGTGATGGGGCCACTTTTGTTGGCAAGCTTTGTTCTTTTTGCTTTGCAGATATCTTTGTGCTGATTGCTTCAGTGCCAGTGGTTGCTGTTGGGAACCAGGGCAATGTTCTGGCAACGTCTCTCAGAAGCCTCCGCTTCCTTCAGATCCTACGGATGCTCCGCATGGACAGGCGGGGCGGCACATGGAAACTTTTAGGATCAGCTATTTGTGCACATAGCAAAGTAAGTGAGGAGCTTGCAGGGCTCAGCTGGGGCCTGGGGAGAGAGATTAAAAGGAAAGAGGGGGATGCACAGGTACAGCAGTGCCTTGGGGTTATGTGTAGCAGTTCAAAATACTGTTTTGTTCTTTCAGCTTTATTCCCTTTTCCATTCTCTCAACCATTTCTGCCCCTTGTTTTATATTTCTGTGCTCAATAGTGGTGCTGGGAAGTGAAACCATGTTCATTCCCAAACATTACAACAATAATTTTGCCTTTATTGTGAATGAAAGCAGGGACATCCCTTTTATAGTGAAGGATGCTGAAATCCTTGACAAAAATGCCTGGGAAGCCACAACATGTTTGTGGTGGCTTCTCAGACTTGTCTGATCAACCGATGGAGCAGGACTCTGAAGGGATAGAAAGAGGCTGATTAGCCTGAGAAATGTGCACAGAAATGTGGTTTCCAAGGGAGCTACTGGTAAAATTTCTGTTTGGAATCTTAGGTCAGACAATACAGAGATGGACACAGTGTGAACCCAGACAGGCAAAAACATCTAAAGCCATATTTGCTTGGTCTAACTTGGTGCTGTAGTCAGACACTCCCTGTCTTACACCAGACAGGTACTTGTCTTCTTGCATTTTCACAAAATATTATTACAAGTTAAAAACTATCTGCTTAAAAATTCTCTAGATGAGATTTCTCATCTGCACAGGATGTAGAAAAATTACATATACTCCACTACATACTGCTTTTTCTTACCCATGAATGACATTCCTGACATTTTAGGGGGTTTTGAAAGTTAAAATGCCAGCTGGCATAGCATATTTAGACTTTGCTTCTGTGTAGGGACTAATGGGGATGCCCACCATGCTTCATTTCTTATGAACTTCTGCTTCTTCCTCATATAAACTTGCTACAAGACAGGTGGCAGATAAACACTCATGTCAAAAATGTTTCTCAGGAAACAGATCATGGAAGAAGTCTATGTGCCAAAAACATTGTTTAGAAATTGTTACAGGCTTCATTGTGTGGGATTTCATTCAAATATTACTTGTTTGGTTCCCCACCATACACTTTTAGACCTCACCTGAGGGAGATTAGAGGGTGTTGTGAGAACTTTGCTTTACTGGAGACAATGATGAAACAATTTTGCTAACAATTTACTTCTGTGACTGCACACTAGAAATTAGCTAAGAAAGTTTTTCACTTGTCTCAAGATTCAATTACAAAGTTCTCAGCTAAACTTTTTTCTTTTTTTGTCCCAATACAGTGAATTGAATTGGATGAATGACTAATATGAATGATAAAAATGAATTGGAATATTGTTTCTTACCTACCTTTGAAGAACCTACCCTAAAAAAAAGTTTCTGCCTTGTTTCAGATATTGCTGGGATTCTGGGATTTTAACTTGGGTGGCTGCATGCCTCACCTCAGTGGGGCATTTAGTCACTCCACTTTATGTCTCCACTTTAGTCATTCTCTCTAAAACAGCAAAGTTTGGGGTTCGATTGCACACAGAATATTTTCAAGGTCTGTTCTTATTGCATGAATTCATTTTGAAAACATCATTCATGATGGGATCTGCTTTGATATGGCTGAAGAGATGGAAAAGCATCCTGCAGCCTTGGCTCTCTGGAGGTAGGGAGAGGGCAGAGCTCTTGATTTGCTTGCCAAGACTGACCAAGCCCAGGGGCAGAAGGAAAGGAAAGAGCCAAGGTCAGGGTGAGAGCCCTGCAGCCCCCTGTGCCATGGGTGCAGCTAAGCCCTTAACCCAGCTTAATGCAGAGGCACAGCTGCAGATTCCTCCAGGCTGCTCCTGAGGAGGATTCTGTGTAAGGGCCAGTTCTTGTAAATCTCTGCATTATTTCTCACTAAGTGCTGAGCTGGGCTGGTCATGGATGTGACCAAAGCCACAGTGACAGCTCTGCTGTTACCCTCTGTGCTTCTCTCTCCTCCTGATGTTTACTCTGACACTGTGGATATTGAGGCTTTTTTCAGCCCCTCCGTGTTCATCTGTTTCTTTTGCAGGAACTCATCACTGCTTGGTACATTGGGTTCCTGACACTCATCTTATCCTCATTTCTTGTTTATCTGGTTGAAAAAGATGTTCCTGAAAAAGATGCTAATGGGGTGGAAATGAAAGAGGAGTTTGAAACCTATGCAGATGCACTGTGGTGGGGGCTGGTAAGTGACTCCAAAAATACCTAATACCCTTCTTAAAACTTCATATTGAAGAGAGATAAAGTTTTAGGGATTACAGTTCAAGTGCTGCTATATTTGGGTGAAAGGCACATTACTCCGTAACATTACCAAAGTAGGGGTGCCCCTACAACCCATTAACTGAACCTACAACCCTTTTGATTTTCAGGCTGATTTTCAGGCAAAGGCCCTGAGGTGCTTAAACCTCCTTCAGAAATCAATCTGTGCTCCTGGTGTCTGGGAAACCTCTCTTTTAGAGGAGCATCTCTTAGGTGTACCTGCACTATGGGAGACTGAGCTCTCATTCCAGCAGTGTCCTGCCTGTGAGAGCTGTGCTCCTCAGAAAATGGCAGAACCAGAGCTGGCCAGTGGATCAGTCTGTTGGGCTGTCAAAGAGCACCAAACATTTGGGCAGTTGAGGAACACACTCATGGGAGGTTTGGTTCTTAGGGAGCCAGTGACTGAAGATGTCTCTGGGTTCAGATGGAGGAAGTAAAAAAGTATTTCTGGAAAGGTTAACGTAACAATTCTCATGTCTTACATGCATTTCCCAAAGATCAGGGAATGCAATTGGTGGTAGGATGCTGAACAAGAGGGACTTTTGATACATCTGTTCTTGTCTCTTCTGATTAAGAGAGGAGTATTGGTTTGCACCACTACTCATTCCATCACAGATATTTCTGCCATTCCAGAATTCATGTTGCTTTGTTACTGATGGTCAAGGAATTCTATGTCATGCTGTGACTTAAATTCAGCAGTGTATTTTTTATTTAATGTAGTTCACTCATAAATATAAGATGCTCCCCTCCCCCCATTACTAATCAAAAGATACCAAATGTTGCATAGAACACTTGGATGTTTCCATGTCCTTTTGTATCCAGGACATTTGGATAGAGCCTCAGTGGTGAGAAAATGTACATAGTTGGAAATTAACAATTGTGCCAGAAAGGAGAATGTTTTCACAAAGACATCTTTGTTTCAAAAAGACCAGGACTTCAGGTAGAGCTAGTTCTGACTAGGTTGTTAAGGGTCTGCAAGCTGTTAACTGGAAAATCCTGTTCCTGACTGTGTACTGATGGTGGGCAGGACATTCATGTGGAGTTCACTTGCAGCAAATGCATCTGAAAGAGGCAGCTGCTTTGACACTAAAGCCATTCTCCATGCAGTGCCTTGGGACTATGATGCCACCAAAAAAATTGGTTGGCCATCCTCAAGATCCTATTCCACAAAGCTGTGCACGAGCACCCATAAGGCCAAGTGGGCTACGCAGCTTTCATGGTGACATTTACACAGAGCTGTTGGCTTTGTTTTTCTTACATTAAACCCTGGTCCTTCTGCCCACAGATCACCCTGGCTACGATTGGATACGGCGACAAAACCCCTAAAACATGGGAGGGACGGCTGATTGCAGCCACGTTCTCTCTCATTGGAGTGTCTTTCTTTGCTCTTCCTGCAGTAAGTGCCTTCCCCTCCTCTGTTAGACACAGCCCAGCGCTGTGCACTTGCAAAAAGAAGGTAAAGTTAATAAAATCACCAGTGGAACCAAATCCCTTTTAAAGAAGTACTCCAGAGACTTAAGTGGGTCTGTATCAGTAAACGGAACTTGTTTCTTCCCAACTTCGCACAGAGCCTATTGGGAAAAATATATCACCCCAATACTCCTCAAATCACTATGTGGGGGCTGTCTGACAGTGCTAGCTGGCACAGGACAAAATTCATACAGCAAGTGAACAATCTGGGAAACCACAAGGCAGTTCATGAGACTGTATACCGGCACATGGTAATTTACTGGTATTAGCATAACCCCCACAAAACATATTTTCAAAGGATTTGGGGTCCACTATTGTAATAATTAGAATTTGACTCATCTTACCCAGACCTTTATTTCCTTTTGTCTGCATTGTTCTCAGATAAGAATGAGACAAAATCTGACTGAGCTGGGCTGAATAGCAACAAAAACTGCCCCAAACCCAGATATTTTAGGATATTTTTCCTCTAGATCCAGACTTGGAAAGAATTTCACAGGGGATGACAAGTCCTGCACTCTCAGATCTAAAGTATGGTCTAGCACAGCCCTTGTATCATGCGAGCAGAGTTTCAGTGGAAATGGAAAGTATCACAGCACTTGTACACCTCCAGCTTGGAAAGGCAGTAGACATTCAAGAAGCCTGTTGAGGACCTTTGAACACTTTGGTGTGGCCTGTGGTCCTTGGGAGGATCATGACAACCTCCTGTCCCATGAGTGGAGCAGCAGGAAAGGCATGGGAACTGCACAAAGATTCCATGTAGCCATCTCCATCTCCACCCACAGACCTGCATCCTCTCATCACTAATCTCTTTTGTTCTAAGTCAGAAATGTCTAAAATCTGGCACCACTCTATGCTTCCAGGGCATTTTGGGGTCAGGGCTGGCACTGAAGGTCCAGGAGCAGCATCGTCAAAAACATTTTGAGAAAAGAAGAAAGCCAGCAGCTGAGCTCATTCAGGTTTGCAGCCGCTTTCCTCTTCCTTGAAAAAGTGTTGTGCATGAAGATTGCTGCATCATGTTAACAAGGGCCACCACTCCTCCCCTGCCCAAATTCTCACTTCCCATTGCAGGAGGTGAGAATTTTTGTTTGTCAGTTTTTCAGACTGAGCTAGATAATCCAGAGGCCCTTGCAGTTTTGAGGAATCTTTCAACTCCCAGAATATCTTGCAGAAAAAGTGTCTTTCAAAGAAAGGATCTCATCTGCTAGCTTCTGTAAACCAACTGGCTTCTGCATCACTGCCACAAAATCACAGAAAACAAGCTGTTGAAAACACATTCTTTACACAATACAGATTTTTTTTTTCAGTTCCCTTGAGAAAATGCTTTTCTGTGCAAACAGTTATGTTGTTATTGATGTGAAAACAGCAATAGGAGTAACACAATAGACAGTGACAATTTCAATCAAGGCAAATAACATAAATTGTATATGTGGGTTTTAAGAACTAAAACACACCCTGTATCCTCTGTTATGTTACTGGATGATCCAAAAATTCAATGGGAAGAGAGCCCTTATCTCACTTGGACATCAGTTATGGCCTTTGTTATGAATTCAGGATATTAAGCTTAAAATCATTAGTCTGTGTTCTGACAAATTTGAAATTATTTATTCTTACTAGGTATGGAGCACATCCTGATAGCAGTTAAGTAAATGACAGCATTTTCACAGAGGGACAGAGAAAGTTTCTGTGATAACAAATGAAAACATTGGTGCTCAGGATCAAACCAGTCCTCAGGAGAAACAGGCTGAATGGCATTCAAATTCATGGCTGTTCTCATTAAAAACATGCTTTAGCAAATAGAGGGGGCTGCAGGCATGAGTTGTGAATAGAATTTGATGGAATTTAATTTTAAATTAAAGCATCTCCACTGAGCAGCAGTGCTTGGAGCTCTTTTAGACATACCAGACAGAACAATAAAACCAGTTTAGTCTAATGTAATGTCATGTCCTGTTAATGGATCTCTCCATGTCCTGTCTCCTTTAACAGCCCTCCCAGATCAAAATTCAGTGTCAAAAGTCTTCTGTGTAGTGCCACTCATTTGGTATGGCTGATTAGCAATTAATTTCTAGATAGTCGCTCAGGTGCATCATTATGTTCTTTGAGAGAGCCTGGCTGCAGTCAGCTGGGAAATAACTTCACCTAACACTAATTATTTCCTCTCCCTTGTAATTTAGGCTGCCTGGAGATACTATGCTACTAACCCCAACAGGATTGATTTAGTTGCTACCTGGAGGTTTTATGAATCAATTGTATCATTTCCATTTTTCAGGTAAGTGCATTGTCCACCTCTCAAGACATCATCCACCATCATTTTCTGTGAAGTATCAGTCAGAATAGGGAACACAGACTTTAAATATATATGTGTGTGTATATATATATATATATATATATCCTAGAGGCTTTCGCAGGAAACAGGTGGTTTCCAGAAAACTCTTCTGAAGAAGAGGAGTCTTTTCTGAGGTAGTTGTTTAATTTCAGTCATCACTTCTGAGTTCAATGAAAGTATTCTATACATAAAGACATTCAGATAAAATGGATGTTTATGTGTTTATGGCTATTAGATTGTCCTCACTCTCCTTGCCTGTCAAACAAGCATCTTTCTCATGTTTAGATCTTAACATTTTAAAATGTTTTTTTTAAAAACCTATATAGTCCTATGAAAAGTCAAGGCTTTTAGCTACAGATTATCAGCTGCTAATAATGGGCATTACATATCCAAGTTAGTGCTTTAAATGTTCCTCCTGTTCTTGCTGTTCTGCCTCATTCTGAAGAAAAGTGCCCTTAAACTACTGTTCAGCTGAGAGGTCTCCAGGTATGGTTGTGCTCACTGCACTGATGCTGAAGCTCCAGCTGTTGTTCAAGACTGACTTGAAATGTTTCAGACTCCTGTTTTCACCAAGGGCAAATTACAAATACTCACTCTTTCTTTGTTTTAGTCACAATACATTTTTAGGATCAATTTCACGTGCTTCAAAAAGGAAACCGCTAAAAAAAAAAAAAACCAAAAAAAACCCCCTAACCCCAAAAGTGTTTAATTAAGGCTCAGTAAATTTATTCCCTTTTCTTTATCTCTTTTCACTCTCTGTCTTTTCCCACATTTTCCATTACAGAGTAATTTCCTCAGGATTTCTTGGCTTCAGGGTTTTTCAGAGAATAATGCTCAGATTCATAAGGAGTCTGGACTCATTACTGTGACTTCAAGCTTGCTCATTTTGTGTAGGTTCTTCTGTGATTCAAATGCAACCTGAAATTTAATAGGTGTTTTGCAAATAAGATCCTGGGAGAGAGAAGAAGGGAGATCACTTCTCACCAAAGACAGGATTGCTAATCTAAGCAGCACAGACTGGTTTCAGGAATCTATACCACTTCTTTTTTCCTTTTTGGCTAGTTGAAAATGTAGCTTTTATCCTGTTTTTCTGTCAGTTATGGTCACAGAACAAAAGAGGTATAAGATATTAGTAGTAGATTAGCAATTTCTATTTTAAAAATATGCTGAATTTGTCATGTGATTCTTCTCTCCTTGCTTTCTTGTAATGCATCCTTTCTTCTATAAAAGGAAAGAGCAATTGGATGGTACTGCCAGGTATGTAGCTGTAATTATTATATATATGTTTTAATACAGCTGTTGGAGGAGGCAAGCTAAATAGTTCTTTGTGGATTCATGAGCTGTTAACTAAATCACACTACTAACACCACAGGTAATCATTAAAAATTATTAACAAATCCATTTCCTAACTGCTTGCTTTTTTCCCCAGTTTAACAACACATCTAAAATGTTAATTGTACAAAGGCAGTGTTGCTTGCTGATTGTCTGTAAACAGCTTTATTGTTTGTTATGAGTAATCATGGTCTAGATTTCTCCTGATCTATGCTGCAGAGCCAGGGTTTAGCATCCAGGCTGTTGTGAGGGGAATTTAAGACTCTGATTGCTGTCGTTGCTCCACAGTTTTTCACAGAGCAATGTTGTGGTGTGAGTCAGTGACAGTTCACCACGTGCAAAGATTTGTTGACAATAAGTACAAAGCAGGGTGTCCAAGGTGGAACAGCAGGATGGTCAATCTCTCTGGCAGTTCTGTAAAAGCTACATTAGGTTTGAGTGCCTGGTGCCACCTGTGCTGAAAAAGGAGGGAAAGCTCCTGGGGTATTCACAGGCAAAGAGAATGAAGGAATCATCAATCCCAATACTGGTCAGTCACTGAAGACTACAGCAGAGCAGCCACCGTCAGTCAGCCTGCAAAGTTTCAAATGGAAATGATATATTTATAACCCTCTTCGGATAAGTAGAAGAGCCAAATGCACATACAATAATTGCAAGTCAAAACTTAATGTTAAACCACTATTAACGGGTCACCCACAATGAAATTCAATAGCAATTAAAGGATAAATAGTTCCACAGACTTGTGCTGAAACTACTTCAGTTGCATCACCATTTACAGCTCAGAGAAGAGGAGCAAGAATTGTAGCTATATTTGAAAACTGTGAGCCAGAAGTTAGGTCTGAGTTCTAGTCCCTGGCCTGATGAAAAATTATGTTTTTCTTTTTTGTTTTTTAAACATTTTGTGCAATACATGACAACTTCAATAAAGGAAGTTGACCAAAAAAAAAAAAAAAATTAACACTTGCTGTTCTCCTAGGAATTTTTTGGGTTCAAGCTTCATTTAGCAAAGAAGAAAAACCCAACTCAAGTTTTCTTACAATACAGGCAAGTGCTCTAGTGACAAATTATTGGGAAAGGATGTCTTCCTCCTCTTGCCACCAAAATCATGAGCTCACCTGCCCCTCCTCAAAGACACCTGGATAGGAGGTACCCAGCCTGTGATCCCCCATGGACCTAAAGTGCTTTACAACCATGGCACTCCCCAGGCTAAGCAGTCATGAGCAAGCTCAGTTGCAATTAATGCAGATGATTGGAGACTTTAGCCATCTCCAGTGTTGGTAACAGCTGAATTTTGGTCTTTAATATGTAGGGAAGAGCTTAGGAGCTGAAATCCTTTTGAGTATGTAATTCTGTATCCTGAGTAAAAGTGTTCTGGCTGAGATGAAGCAGCAGATTAAAATTAAGTAAGAGAATGACTGCTGCAGTTCCCTGTTGGTCACAGGCCCACTAAAGAAGCTCCTGCACCTGCAGCAATTCTGAGTTTCTGTCGCTTTCAGCTCAGTAGAAATAATTTTATGTTGACACACTGAATTAAAAATGGAAAAGCATGACTCACAGCTCAAAATCTTTAAAACTGTAATCCCAAGGCCTCTCATTCTAGCTGGATATAACTTGGTTTTTATTTTATTATATATATAATAACCCTCAGCAAAATCATCAGTACACCTGCATGGGAGCCTTCCTGCTAGCAGAAATGTGTTTATGGAATGAAGCATTCAATTAAAGGGATTGGAAACCCTCCAGGTAAACAGACATATGATGGTACTTGTGGGAACATCCACTGACTTCAGCAGAAATGTGATTGAGCCATAAAATCTGGTTGTTTTGACAGTACCACATCTCATCTCTCATAAAACTCTTATTTGCAAACCAGATAATTAAAAAAAGTCTTCCTTTGGCAGTGATTTAGTATAGAAATTATTACTCGTACTCCACTGAAGTTTGTGCTTTGACTGTATTGAAATAAATGAGCAATAAGGGAATGGGGTCCTGATGGGGAGATGAGTCCATAAGTGTCCTCAGTCTCCAGGTTCTTCCATCAGTTAAGTAGTTAATGAGAAAGTAAATAAGTAGTAATGTGCTGTAGTAATCAGTTGCATTGTCTGATCCATGGTTGACAATGGAGAGAGAAGATTTGGTCCAAAATTTTCACAGAAGCTTCTAATAAACTAAAAATGAGGCCTGGCTGTGTCAATATTTGAGGATGGGAAGCACTTTAAGGGGCAGAGTTTCTAGTGAGTAGTGTGAAAGCTCTTTAGGAACTCCACAGTTCTAGAGCTGAACTCTGTGCCAGATCCTTCTTGCATCTCTCCTGGATCAGGAGAGAAGCAGGAGCTGGCATGATGAAGAAGTCACAGATAGATACAGGACCTTGTTCTTAGACATTTGGGAAGAGCACAGGGGTCACAAATGAGTGGAAAAGTCCATTTCAGAAGTTGGATCCCAAGGCTAGGCTGCAGGGAAGGATTTTTCACAGTGGAAAATCAAGTAAATTTTGGCAGCAATCCAAGGCTTTATTGAAGCTCCCTTTAAAACAAAACTTTGAAGATATGATGAAGAGGACATTGGACTGGAGCTCGACTCTGTCCTGAAAACAGTGAAGGGAAGTGGTGGCTATGATGCTGCTCTTTAAGAACAGCATTTTCCCTATAGGCCCTGTATAGTCCCCCAGCTCAGGGGCAACTGGGGCTGTGCTCTCTGTGGCTCACTGATGGTGAGTTTACTGACTTCATGCCAGAGGTGTCACTAGCTTTTTTTTTTCCTTAATCAGTGCCTAAACCCCACAGCTCCATGAAATCTTAGCCAACAATTACTTTTCTCCCTGTATTGCGGAGCTTTTTCATCTGCTCAGCTCTCAAGAAGGGAGATTTATGAGGAAGGGATACTAATGCTCATTTCTGCTGGTGTGCAGTGAATCATTCAGCAAACATTTGGGAGCCTGACCTACAATTTAGAATTGGCATTTGCTTGCCGGACATATTTTTATTCTGAGCCAACTTTTTATGTCTATGTTTCAGGAATGAATATTTGGGCCTGATTTTTCAGTGCTGTCATTAGCAGCTGTTCCACTGACTTTGACCAGTTTTGAAACTTGCATGTACAGGCACTTTAGTGAAGAATTTTGAACTTTCTCCTAGGGTCTTGTTCCTGATCCTCATTGTCCAGCTTTAGAACTAAACATCGGGAGAGCATGCTCATTCCTAGACCTATTATTATGTCATTGCAGAAAAGTCATTTATCACTGTTTCCTTATCTCTACAAGAAAAATAATATTTCTGTGCCTTTGGAAAGTTGATTTGATTTTTTAAAGTGGGATAATCAGTACCTGTCCTTCCTATTACATGAATATGAAAGAATTCATGAAATGTGGTGCATTTTTGTATTGCCAATGCTGACAACAAAATGAAAATAAAACCCTACTTTGCAAGGCGTAAAGTCTCACTGTAAGCATTTCATCCTAATACATCTGCCCAAAACAGGAAGGAGAAAAAAGCCACTCTGATCTGCACACTACAATAACTACAAATGAAAGGCTCCCATTCTTTTCCATAGAGCTTTTCATGGTAATCATTAACGTCTCATCTTAATAACTTTTCTTCACTTTACAGTAATGTCATGTTTAGTAGGGAGTCATTCTTTGGATCAAGCCTCACAAGAAAACTTAGGTATATACATTCAAGTAACAGTTGAGCCTTATTCTTTTCATATTTCTTGCATGCCATTCTCTGCCTGCACTTTCTGTTTTTACTACAGTAGTTCACCTAACCACCATCAAAAGTAAGGGACAATAAGACTGAAAAGTTATTAAGCATATAAAGAAAGTTGCATGACCTTGCAAATAGTTAATTGTTCTGCTGTTCAGAAAATGTGGGATATTATCCTAGCTCTCCCAAGGATCTGCTTAGAAACAGGTGCTTTTCTCTGTTTCCATAGAACAGAAACGGAACTAGCCTAGTGTGCAAGCAATTTTGAAATTTACTGTGAGAAAAAATACACTATAAGAGCTAAACACTGTTCCTTATGCGGTCCCAACCCTGCCAACACAATTCATGCAAGTTACTTTGAATTTGAGTTCAGTGGAACAACATCTTTGCATGTGTATTTGCAGGTTCTGGTTCAGCAAATGGAAAACAAGTTGATGCTTTTGACCTTCTGAATAAAGTTAGTGACATGCTTAAATATCTTGCTGAACTGTGACCTAAGATGTGGGGCAAGAGCTTTACCTTCCTGCAAAGAGGCATAGAAATAGTTTGTGTCTTTTCAGGAATATGAAAGACACATCATTAGAAATAATATTTTGACTGAATTGCAAAGTATTTTACTCTATCCCACACCTTGCTGTCATTCAACTTTAGGTGGTTGTTCTCATTCAAACTTCATTCCACAAACATGAAATCATCAACATGCAACTCAGCTTTTCTAGCTGGAGCTCTTCAACTTTTGGAGAGCAGCAAGTAAAGCACTCCATTTTTTCATTTGATGATTGGCCCATGCAAAATAGTCAAGAGACTTTGATTTAGCAGTTTGATTTGCTTTCTAGTGCTTGATACATGATATGTTCACTTTGAAGCAAAAATGTGGGTCAGCATCCATATGGTTTCTACCTACAATGGCTGCATCCATTCGTGAAAAATATCCATCCTGGTTTCACAACAAATTGGATTTGGATTATTCTTCCCATAGATTTATGTGACATTGTTTATTTTCATCCATCTCCGATCCCTTTAGAAAGTGTGGATGAGAGAAGGGGTTAAGCAAAGGTCTTTAGTGTATGTAAAGGCTCTTTCTTTTTCTGAAGGGCATCAAAGTTCAGCTGAAGTTTTGACTTGTGCTCATGTTTAAGGGCAGACAATCTGGATGGTAGGTGAGCCTGGGTTTTGAGTCATAGCCACCCTTAAATACCAGTGAGGACATACACCACCAAGGAGTGTGGAAATTTGTTGACTTATAAGGGATGTTTCCTCCTCAGACATTAGAAACTTGCAAATTTAGACCTCAAGATTCAGGGTGCAAAGTGAAGTCTTTAGTTTTCAGGAAGTTATAGTCAACTATTTTGGGACAGAGCATTTTTGTGAGATCCCCTCTGAAGAATGCTACTCAATATAAGGGAAAGTTGATTGGCTAAGGTTTAAACTACCTCAGAAGTGTGAAATGTTCTTTGTTTTATCTTAATAAATCTCATGGACTGTCTGAGATCGGTTGAACAGGTTCACTGCAGAATTCATATTTGCCATAACATTATTTTGGTGTTAGTTTCTATAAGGAAGTGTTCAAAGCAGAATACAGAATACTTCTGGAAACCTCATTCAAAATGTTTGATTTTCCAAGGCTAAGTTCACCCGTATAAGTTCAGCTGATAAAGTACAAAAATGCTGGAGGAAACATGACTTCCTTCTGCTCCCAGTTACCTGAGACTAATTACATGTAGTGATTTTAAACTGAAAAATATGGGAAAATTTCCTGTTTATCATTTGTCCTTGTTAGGTGAAAGTGGTAAATCCACAGCAGAGGGCTGTTTGGTTCACTCTTAGAACTAATTCACTGTTTTTCTCCTCGTACACGTACCATTTGTTTATGAAACTCCAATACTAGGAAAAGGATAGAGAGGAGAGTATCAGGCTTGCATGATGGGATGTAAATGCATTGTTTCTTTGCATGACTGTTTCTGGAAAATATTTCTAGTTCAGTGGTTCCCACTCTTTATTCTGAGCAAGGGTAAAACTTGTGCTGCAGAAGCCAGCCATCTTTTGTATATCGAGCCACCAAAATAATCTTTCAGGTGGTCCAAAATAATTCCTACTGCTCCTGGGGAACAAAAATTTAAGAGCTGAATTTTTCTTTAGGTAGAAAGAAACTACACTGCTTTCACCTTCCTCCCTTTCTGGTGATCTGTTTCTACCACAGAGTTAAGGAATTCTCACCCTGGGTCCCATTTCAAAGACACAGGCTTTGGAACCCATGAGAGAGAGGATGCATTAGCACGCAAGACAAGAAATGGCAATTTATCCAAGCTAGTCAGAGAACTACCCTGCATTTTTGTCAGCATGTTTGGGGTGGATTTGTATCTCCCCAGCTTCTGAACTGTGCTGGAAGTTGAGAATCTTATTTTATTGAACGGAAGGAAGCCAAATGAAGTGGGATCACTGTTCCCAGGGGAGGAAGAGTAGCTAACATCAGAGGGGGAATTTGAAAGACGAGCAGCAGTCCATGACCTGTGGGTGGGAACCACTGTGCTAGCCCCTCTCGTGAAGGATCTCGTGTGACCTGCGCATGCTTCACGCCCTGGGACTGAGCCGTGCGCATGCTGCCTCAATGAGGAGATTGTTCTTGTTGTTTTTAAAAGTACTGAAGAAACATTTGTTCTCATGACATAAAAACCCCAGCAGATCCAGATTTTGTTCCTTGGAAATGAGAATAAAGTCCATTTTTTTCCTGATGACAGTTGTTATCTGGAAAAAAGCTTGGGTTTTGTTTTGGATTCTTTTGCGTATAACACATGGTTATATATTTTGATGTGAAGCTGATAAATTATTTTCTGAAGATTTTTACTGCTCTGGCTGCCAGATATGAACACAATTGTTTGTTGCAACACAATATTTGTTGCATAAGTTTTTTGTTATGAATCTGAATGTTACTTCAAGGGTTAATCTTCAGGACTCAGTTAATGAGGAAGGCTTCAGCTCAGGTAACTTTAACTTAGACTAGAGACCTGCTTTTTAGATGACTTCTCATCTAGATCTTTCCATAGTCAATAACAAGAGCCAAGTTCCCCAAGTGTAAAGTCATCCCAAACTGAACCACACTCTCCCCACTCACTGGTTAGATTTGCTGACTTCCTATGGATTATAGAAATGGGTCCAAAGAGTAGTCTTAGACAGGAAGTTTAAATTTTTTAACAGCTTAAAACGTATCAGATGAGTTCTAGCTCATAAACCTAGGATGCTCAAGCAACAGTCTTTGAAGCATAGGTTCTTCCTAAACTGACACCTATCCGCAGGGATAGCTGCAAAAGTCTCTGAAAAGAAAATCTGGGAATGCTTTCAGTTTGTATTATCTACCTTACATCCCATCCCATTGAAAAAAACCACCAAAAAACCCCTACCCCACAAATGAGCATGCCAGCATACGTAGTGGAAAATGTCACTGCAAATAAGTAGGGTTTTGTGCTGAATGCAGAGGAATATTTTGTTCTGATTTTATCTATGAGGAGGATATAAAATCTTGTTCAGTCCCAGTCTTGCATAGCTCTATGACACATTTCTGCATATCTTGCTTATATTGCTGTCCTATACTTAAAAAAAAAATCACTAGATTTTGGATACTTTGCATCATCGACTGACCCTTTTCCTTCTGGTCTGATCCCTACAGATCCTTGCTTCACTTTATGCCTCCTTTTTTTCTGGTATGCAAGGCAGTTATCACTGGAGTTTTAAGGGGCAAACTTTGGGACAACTGGATATGTATTTTGAAGAACTAAGCAAGTTTCTGGAGAGAGAGTCAGAGGCCACATGTAATGACAACTAACTAGATTTTTGCTGCATTTCTTTGGATTAAAATTCTTTTCAGTGATGTGCCATGATTCTGGACTCTTCTTGACCATACTTCTCAAAATGAATTCCTCCTTCAAACTTTGATTTTACTATTAATGGGACATAAGAATTTCTTTTCCCTACTGTACCGGCCCAAAAATCCCACATGCAAATCATTCTGCTGACTTTTACTTCCTCACCTTTATATTTCATGCCCTTTTCAAACTTGCTCATTAGTTATCTTCTCCTGTATATATTTGCCCTATGTACAGCAGCTGAGTGCTGGAGAATCCAAATTTCACAGAGAATTGAAATATCTGTCTTGTAAAGCAGTACTGCTCATAAATGTGGTCAAACAGAGAAGTGAAAGTGATGCAGCAAAGAGGGTGCAGGATCTCCCTAAGTTAGTAGAACACAAATGACTTGCTGGGACTCTGTACCCACCATCAGTCCAGTGTTGACACAACCTTGGTGGGCAAAGCAGATCAAGATTCCACCCCAAAAGCAAGAACTATGGAAATCATTTTTAGAGCCACTTTATATTTTAAATTACATTAATATATTTTAAAGTCATCTTACATTTTAAATAATTTTTAATTGTTAAAGAGTTCTTAATGTGAGATTGCCTAAAACACATTTTGTCACAGATGTCAACAAGCAGCATCTCATCTTTTTCTACAAAGATTTCATCTCATCTTTTTCTACAAAGAAGGAAGTAATCCCCAATTTTTACTCCATACATTTGTCTGCACTTTGTGCATCTTTCTCCCATGCCATGAATTCTTCAGGAAATGACATTAGGGCAAAGTCTGAGTAATATAGATGTCATTCATTTAGACTGTTCTAATTCTGCACTCAAATCCATGCTTTTATCTCCTGGGAATGCTGATATATCTGGACTAAATCTGTGTCTCCATACCCAACTCCTCCTTAGTTGCCACTTCAGTACTCACATACATGTGCACTTCATACGTGCAATGACAGGGCAAGTGTCTGGACTTCCTAGGCTGCAGAAATTACATTCACAAGTATTTTCATATCAAAAAGAAAAATCAGAAGGTTTGGAAAAACTTCCTACACCCAAAGGTTTTGTGCTTGCATCTTTTCTGATAGTGAAGCCCATATTTCATTACTCCCTGGGTCAAAGATATATTAATTAGAAACCGACAGTAGAGCTGAGAACCCCAGTAGTTCATATAAAAAAACCCCAACATCACAGCACAAAAACCTGCAACAACTGTGATGCCCAATGCTCAGATAACATCCATTGTGGTGGGATACTGCAACAGACAGAGCTCTGACCCAGAAATAGGTCCCTGTCTCACACTTGCAAGGTCTGCACACACATCTCCATCTTTGTCCACTACCTCCTTGCACAGTGGACCCTCCCTGCTTGCCTCTCCTGCCAGCAGCTTTAGTGGCTGCAGCTGAGCATCCTGCAATGATACCTCAATGTTAACTCTCTTCTGGTAACCATGGCTGTCCATCCTTTAGCTCTGCTCTCACCTGTGGCTCTCAGAAACCTGCCAGCTATAACAGCTTCTTCCCTCCCCACACTCAACTTACTTATCTGGTGTGCCACACAGAGCTGCTTCTTGTTCATGTGGGCACAATTCACCTCTCCCTAGAGCTGTCCCAGGAATGTTTTAAAAAGCAGGCTTTCTTTCCATGGCTTATCCTTGGTTTGTTTGGTTTTTTCGTTTATTTGGGGTGGTGTTTTTTGTTTTGGTTTGTTTTTTGTTGTTTTTTGTAGGGGTTTTTTGTTTGTTTTGTTTTGGTTTTTTTTTAAAGAAATGTGCAATTAACAAATATTTGAGTAGCAAAGTGAACAAACAAATAAAATATTTATACCATCTATCACCTACAAAGTGTTCAGAACATATATAAGCTGATAAACTCACTGGCAAATTCCTGTTGCTGTTTTAGGGGTATTAGTGATTACCTCTAAGATCATTACAGTCATCAGGCTGTCTGGAGGGTTAGTGATGCTGGTAAAAATGGCAGGTAGTTGAAATTCTATCTCTGTGTTGTCACTGAAGGACAAATGTATTTGGACAGCAAATCTTTAAGAGGACAGACAGTGCAAGGAATCATCAGAGGAATAAAATGTATCACTTCACTGCAACTCCTTTCTCTCATGGTAGAGAGAAAACAGGGTATCCTGCCCTACCATGGCCCTAATCAATGCTTGGCAAAGCCTTGCCAGAGTTTTGCTGGTGATTTGTTTGGTTCACAGCACATCTGGCTTTACTTTATTCCTGGCTGAGAGAGTTGAGGCTGTTACATTTGGATAAGAGGTGACTCTGAGGAGACTTTAGAGCACCTTCTAGTACCTGAAGGGAGACTGCAAGAAAATGGAGAGGTACTTTTAACAAAGGTGTGTAGTGACAGGTGAGGAGGAATGGCCTCAAACTACAGGAGTGCAGGTTTAGATTAGACATTAGGAAGAAATTCCTCGCTGGAAGCACTGGAACAGGTTGCCCAGAAACGTTGTGGATGCTCCATCCTTGGAAATGTTTTAATGGGCTCTGAGCAACTTGGTCTAGTGAATGACATCTCTGCCCATTGCAGTAGTGTTGTTTCATGTCTTAATAATAAAACTACTGCTTCAGGTGTGCTACGTGAGCTGAAGCACTGTGATACCTTGCATGGAGAGGCTAGCATGACCCTCTGGTAACATTTTTGACATTGATACCAAAAAATGGTCATGAAAAGCAGTTAATTATCTGTGGACCTTAACTGTTGCTTACAAAGACATTAATTATGGTAGCCCCAGCAGTTTCCTTGTATACAAAACAATTATTTAGCCCATTATATACTTAAAGCATGAAAACAAGTTAATAGTGTACGAAGGAGGAAAATGATTACTTTTGCTTATTTTGTAGCCAAAAGCTGGGTCTCTTGGATCGGGTTCGTGGTACCAATACTAAAGGAAAGCTATTTACCCCTCTGAATGTAGATGCCATTGAAGAAAGTCCTTCAAAAGAACCTAAGAATGTTGTCTTGAATAATAAGGAGCGTTTTCGCACTGCATTCCGAATGAAAGCATACGCTTTTTGGCAAAGCTCAGAAGGTAGCCCATCTGTGTTGATTTCTTTCTATGCATCCTCTGTTCTCCTCATTTTACTTTGTTCTTCTGCATATTCTGTTGGAGGTTTGACTTTCTGGGACGAGCATGTCTGGTACCTGGTTTTGTGTAGTATGTTTGGGGAAGACCAAGAAAAAGAGCCCCAGAGTCCAGGCAACACAGTGCGTGAAATCAAGCAGCACTTCTCAAAACCAGCAATTGGTAGGGGATAAAGCAAGTGCTGGATTCAGCCTCTTTGACCTGGAAAAAGTGGGCACACTGGGCAGTCAGTCTATATCCCCCAAAAAGCACACACCATCATGGCTTGGTTTATGATCAAGGATCTAAGCTAAGACAGCTCCCTCCTGGACTGCATCCAGCCCTGCCACAGCCTGTGTCCAGGCATCTCAAATATACCCTCACTGCCATCTCATTAAACCTTGTTTATAGAGTTGATGTCTTCTTCCCTCCCCCTCTCTCCCCAAGCCTGCTTCCCCTCAGAGGTTTCCATTGGGTCTCCATGCAACATTTTAGGGCATTTTTCCTTTCAGCTTCCCTGAGCACGCATTTTCCTCTTCTTGCCCATAACATCAAAATGGTCTTTAAATAGCACTTTCCCCTTCCTTGTGCCAGCTGGCACCAGTGCATGCTGGACATGCTACCATGGATGTAGCCTGGGTGTCCACACCAGGAACTTGAGTTTCTCCTTCATGAAGGTCCATGAGCTCCAGGCAGTGCCAGTGAGAGGAGAACTTGGCCTGTGGCTTCTACAACCTGTTTTGGCCTTTATGTAAAATAATTTGGGCAAAGATCCATTGGAAAGGATGACAAGTTCCCAGTGTTACAGAAATGCTGGAATCTGAGAGAAGATCCTTCAATAATGTGTCTTACAGCTGTCCCAAAATAATTAAATCCCTTTCAAGACCTGACCAGTGAAAGAAACTGTAAGAGATATTTCTTTATTAAATTGCACTGAGTTTATGTAGTGTTTTATTCAGCCATACATCCCTCTAAATATTGTGTGGTAAGATGTTCACATATCTGGGTTTTTTGACCTGCTTTGCAGATGCAGGAACAGGGGAACCCATGGCAGAAGACAGAGGTGACAGTAGTGATTTCCCTATGGAAGATATGATCCCCACATTCAAGACAGCCATCCGAGCTGTCAGGTAAATGTCTTTTTGAAGGATTACGCTTCAGGAAATAACATGACCATGTTGCTACATGTTGATTCACTGTTTCTGTTATTACTTTTTTTAGATGCAATAGATAATTCTAATTGTTTTAACTATCTATAACTATAGATATATATAAAATAACATATATAACTACATGTTATTTTAACATATCTAGCTATGTAAAAGCATGAGACAGACCCTATTCAGTCTCTTGAGATTATGCAGAAGTGAGAAAATTTTTCAGTAACACTGACCATGTTATTTTGCAAGACACTCCACAGTGCTTTTATTATAAAATAATATTGTGTACTGTTTCTTGTTACAATGTTATATAAATATATCTTTCTCAAGTGACTATTTAGTGACTAATATTTATATGAAACTGGAACTTTTGCTTAACAAAAAACTCTGAGCTGACTCAACTCTTTATTCACAATTATATGAGTGTGCAACCTACTTTTCAGCTGTCATATTTTAATAGATGCTGAGGTCTCCATTTCAGCAGTTTTTGGCTTGTGACATGTGTCACCTCTATTTTCACATCACAAAGAGATATTCCTTAGGGTTAGAAAACTCCTAGTAAGCCTTGGTCATATGTTTAGCACATCAAGCAAATAGAATTCATTCACTGATGCTCTGTTACTCCTTGATGCAGTACTTTTTACTCTCCTCCCTTGAAAAACGCCCTCATGGGAAAATACTCTGCTTTCATTGCAATTGCTGTTTATTCCAGAAGTTGTTAATTTTTGGTTCAGGGAATTACCACCTTCTAGGTGAAATACTGCAAGTCTGGAGTGTCTCACATTCCTCTTAGAGAACTTCAGGGAAAATGGTAATAAAATTATAACCATATATTTATATGTATATAACCATGATATGCACCCTCCTGGCTCTTTTGGAATTGGGTGCAGGAGAATCAATTTCTAAAAATTCCAAGTTTTCTTAAGGCTGCTGAAAGCCAAGTGATCCAGGCTTTGCTCATGTTACCCATGACTTCTTCCCTCCCATTGGAAGCTTCTTCTTCACCCCTGTCCTCCATAGGTTTCCCTTTCTTTCCCTGATACCTGCTTGCTTTCAAACAAGTTACTGTTACTTCTGAAAAACTTTTTCCCCACATCCTGTCCAAATCTAATTGATTCATGCAATTTCCATTTAAACTCAATCAGGAGCCAAGATGTTTTTTTCTTGTCTACTGTACCCAGATCCTGAACATTAATTGAGAGTAATTCTTTCAGACAAAACCACTTAATGGATATCAGGGTCATGATCAAGGAGATTTTAAATTAGAATTGCTAACGTTGTGATCCCTATTTTTCCTTTAAGTCTTTGAATGTGTAATTTTGCTGTTACCATATGTAATTTGGCTAAAATAGGCACAGGTATAATTGTCAAATCTTGAAATATTTATAAGCAACAGAGTTAAAGAATCAGCAGCCTTTAAAAAGCTGTAATAGAATTACCCTTGCTAAATTAAAGTTTATACAGGCTTTAAAAACATTAGAAAACCCACCAACCTTAAATAAAAAACAAATTAGAATCTTAACAGAGGATAGCAATTTCCCAGTTCAGACCAACAAGTACCTGGAGACTCTACTGAGAAAGCAAACATCCAGAACCCAACTCTAAACCAGATAAAAAGATTTCATCGTTTAAATATATTTCTTCTATTTGTTTAACCTACCAAGATACATACATTTTAAGTAACGTATAAACAGAAAAGGATGGAAAAAGAATGCAAAACATTTTTCAAGTGCTCTGGCCAGCACTGTTCCTTGTTATAAGAATTCTGTTACTAATTACCAGGCCATTTTATGACAATAGCAATAGTAAGAGCAATCATATTATTATCATTGCAACAACAACAATAATGTGATACTGCTGCTGTCTCCAAGGACACTTCAGGCAATTCTAAAAAGTTTTCACCTCTTCACAACCTGAACTGCTGCTAACTTCTTAACTTCCACGTTTATATCTAATTAGCATTTCCTATCCAAAACTTTCCCAGGTGCAAAATTAAAGCCAAGATGAAAGTGATTCAGCATTGCATATACTATAAATTAGCTTTATAATAGGCTGAAATATAAAAGAAGCAGCTTCAACTTCACAGCTTCAAAATCTCCTGTGACTTGTGTTGTTCGAATTCAAGCTCCAACTGTTATTCTGAAGCTCTAAACCATATTTTTTAGACTATTAATTATGCAAAGCAAATATTATAAATTTTCAAATATGGTGTGATGTTATAGATTCTTCGTTGATATTTTATTGCCTTGTTTAGAAATAACACACTAGATTTACAACCGCCCAGAGAATTCATCCATATTTTGATAAAACCGGAAATTTTCATCATGGAATTTATATAAGAAATTAATATTTTTTCTGTTTATTATGCAGAATACTACAGTTTCGTCTCTATAAAAAAAAATTCAAGGAGACTTTGAGGCCTTATGATGTAAAGGATGTGATAGAGCAATACTCAGCAGGGCATCTTGATATGCTTTCCAGAATAAAATACCTTCAGGCAAGGTAAGAATCTTCTGGAAAATGGGGGAAATGTATAGCTTTGCTGGCAAAATAAAAACATTGGCCTATTTATGTACAAGTCCACCCAGAAGTTATGCCTTTGCATGATGTAGCTGGTCCATGAGAAAACCTTTTCCCAAAGACAAAAGGCAAGTGAGTAGCTAGCAGGGATAACTGCAGGGAGAGACCACTGGCTCAGATTTAGAAGAAGGACATGAGCGTTAAAAAATCCTGTGAATTTTCTTGACCGTTGCCTTATTTGATCAGGATCAAATTTCTCTCCTTCTCCCCATTTTTCAAGTGATAAATAAAAGCAATAATTTCTCTCCATGAACTTTTCTTTGGCCTGGATTCTCTGATCACCTGTGCCTAGTGAAACAGGTTCAAAAAACAGGTGCCTAGTGAAAAAAGTGCAAAAATACATAAGCACAGAAGGTTTCACTCAGGTGTAATTCACCTGTCTGAAAAAAGTTGGAATTTCAGGTCTCTGTGATTGTTCAGGTGCAATCTGCACCCACAGCTGTTTCCTCACAGAAGTAGTTTATTGCAATGTGTTTTTGAGGCACACCTACAAAACTCTGTGCTGCTTGTTCCCTGATCCATGGGGTCCCCCATTCCAGGTCAGAGCTTGGGGCTGTAAATTTCTGTGGGCCTGAGTGCAGATGTGTGTGCAGATGTGTGTGCAGATGTGTGTGCAGATGTGTGGAGCTGTCTGTGCTCAGTCTCTGCCTGGCACATTCCCTGAGGCCCTCAGTGACTCTGAACAGCAAAGTGCCACACAAACACCTTCATTCCTCTCAAGAATGGGCTGAGGGAGTGCAATTCTTGCTGCACATTTGGGCCTTGTCTGGACTCACCTTGGCTTTGAAAGGCTGCTCTGATCTTTCTGCTGAATTTGGTAATTTCTTATTCTGGAGTGAATTTCCACACACTGGGCTATCTCTTTTTCAAGTGTACAGCATGTCTGTCAGCAATGCCCAGGGATTCAAGCCAATATCTAGCTTGCTTTGTCAGGCTTGCCTGGAGCTTTTTCAAATTCCATTTTCAAAACTCCATGGGGCACTGTGAAACCATGCAAGGTATCAGCATGGATTGTCCAATAATATAGATAACTGGTCTGTGAAATAGTGCTGATGGATGGGTGGCCATTTTGGGGGTTGAGCTGAATAAACAGAGACTTACTTGCACCTGAGCAGTTGGATATGACAAATGGAAGAATATTTGATACAGTAAAAGAGTATAATTATATGTGTTTGAACATTTCAAACAATCTTTCTGCTTTTGTGCCAAATAAAAAATTGAGTAGACTTCCTTATTCAACTTCATTTTAAATTATGTTTTTCAAGCCAAAAGAATAATTAGTAAAGACTAAAATATTGCTGACAATTAGAAACAACAACTGACAGAATGTTATTGTTTATTAGGAATGTCAGAAATTTTACTTTTTGCCAAGTTCTGATTTTCATTACCCTGCATAAAATCTGATGGGTCTCCTGACATTTTCAAGAGCAGCTGCTATTGGATATTTTTTGACAATCATGCTGTTTGGTTCCTTTGAAGGAAAAGAAGTTGTATTTCAAATGCTGAAATTTGGAAACAGTGAGCTAGAGCATTACTTAATTACCATTAAATTACCAGGTAATTGCAATTCAGGGCATTGATTGTGACCCAAAAGATAGCAGACACATAATGGACTTCAATATATTACCAAATAAACCTGTGCTTCCTTTTTGAATCCTTGCTTCAGAAATGCACAGCATATTCTGTCGTGTGTTGGCATTTGGAGATGGACTTACACAGTTGTACTTTTCTTTTTTTCAGAGTAGATATGATTTTTACACCTGGACCTCCATCTACTCCCAAGCATAAGAAATCCCAAAAGGGAGGAGCTTTTTCTTACCCTTCACAACAGTCTCCCAGGTGAATTCTTTTATACCTAGTATTTAGCACAGCTCAACACAGAAATAAAAACTTAATTCATTCCAATAAGCATGGTCTTTGTTCATCCACTGTTATAGTAATGATACTGAGGATATGTTGCTATGAGATACATGTGGATAGACATTGAACCAGGGAGTCACTAGCTTCCCTAAGAACAATGTGTGATGGAAATCTAATTAATGGCTTCTTAATTGTCCAGCTCAGCTTCTCCACTGTTTGAAAATATGGTTTTAAATTAAATACATGCATTTGATTGCTGATGTGCTAATTTTCTAACATTTAACTTGTAAACCCACTTAAAAGCTCAATAAAAATCACCAACAGTTTGAAAGTAAATTAGTTATCTTCCTGAAGTGCCCACCAAATGGCAAGCAGAGATTTTTAATGCTGCAGCTTTTAAATCAGTGATTGGTGAGAGATACTCAAAACAAATTGTAATAACAGATTTCTGGGTGTGAATGTTGCACCATATTATTGTATTGCTGCATTCCACATAGAAAAAATTCAACAATAAATGTCATTTCTTCTGTTGTTTACAACTATCAATCTGTCAATAGATATCCATCAAGAACCACACAAGACCATCAACAATCTGTCCCCAAAGCTGTTGTGGTTGCTCAGAACAAAAACAATCTTACAGAAAATAAATTATCCCACACAGGGAAAAATTTGAAACCATGTAAATGTGAAAACAGAGACCTAAGTATACGGAAGAGGCAGTGATCATTTGGGGAGGAAAGCAGATTGCAAAAACTGCATCAGCCCATACCACCAGTAACCCAGTGTGGAAAATCTGACATGCTTTAGGTATAGATTTTGCTCTAGTACAATTTATTGACAGCTATATTTTGGATTTTGTCAGGAAAGAGAAGATGGTCATGTTAAAAGTTTTAGAGTACATTTGTTCCAAATCATGTTAAAGAACCAGTGCTCAGAAATTGTTTTTCCAGACTTTGGCGTAGATTATGGGAAGATATTGATTTCTTTGACATCACTTTGGAAACCATTTGATAAAGGTTTAACTTGATCATGAGAATCCCATGAACTTATAAATCAAGCTCTTTGGTTAGAGATCATCCTCTTACCTAATGAATTTGGTCCATCTGATGGACAGGCAGGAGGAAATTGCATAGATGAAAACCTATTCTGGAATCAGCTTTAAATCTCCAGACCAGACTGTCTCTTTTCAGCATTTCCAATTTCTGATACTTACTACTTGATATAATAAAATTGAGGAAAAAACTGAATCAGATTCAGTCGCCAAAGACACTAATTATAAAGCATTAGATTTAAAAACACATGGCCATCTGTAGACCCACTAACTGCACTATCTCAATAATTTTCACAAACCTGAAATTATTCCAACAAGCTGGAGATTAATTTAAATTTTATTTTGAACTTCTGGGACTTTTTAAATCTTTATCTTAAACTTGAAAAACAAAAAAAAAAATTGAAAATCAAGATTATATTTTTTAGGAATGCATTAGCATCACATAGAATAGACTTTCACTCCTGTTTGTATAAACAGCTAAAAGGGCTCCAAAGATCTATATGAATAAATCAACAAGATGGCAATTCTGTTTTCTGATATAAATTGCTTATTGTGATGCAAAGAAATCTTGAATACTAATAGAGTTATTAATTCTTTGTAGAAATGAACCATATGTAGCCAAAGCATCTACAGCCGATACTGAAGACCAAAGTATGATGGGAAAATTTGTTAAAGTTGAGAGGCAGGTAAGTAATTTCATGACAATGACAGAGGCTGAGGTGCTTGCTCAGAAATTATAGAGCTGATATAAATTCTGCATGACTCTGCCTGCCCCAGGCAGAATTGTGCTGGTGGTGGTGAAGATTCACAGTGATCTTGTTCTAATGATCACAAAACTGTGTTGCTAGTTTTTCATGAAAGAATTTTCTTACCTGGGAAGTGTGCCTTTTGAAACTTGTTGAATCAACGTCAATGTGTATGGCAGAAGATCCTAACCACGATGTTGAAGCGGGACCTTTTCACTCCTGTAGCTTCAGTACTCATCACATCTGGTGTTTGGCCTGAGCAAGCCCTCTTCCTGCAGGGTCTGGACTCAAAATGATTGTCCACTCCTGGGCCCTATCCAAAAGAGAAAGGAAACTAGTCCTGTTATGTAACCCTGATGTTGTGAGACAATTAAGTGGTTGTTAGGTCATAGGTTGGACTTAATGATCTCAAAGGTCTTTTCCAACCTAGATGATTCTGTGATTAACAGTTAGAGAACAGGTCTAAATGTATGTAATTCCATATATTGTATTTTGGTAATAGCTATTTACCACTGGTATCAAGACTTTGTCACAACATTATAGAGTTAAATATCCAGCAAGACTAATTTTTTTTTGCACAGTTCATAGGGATGGGTCTTCTTATTCTGAGGCAGTTAGAGGATAAGCTGTCATCCATTTCAGCCCAGCTTCTGAGGGAAGGTCATGGTTATTGTATTTACCTCCATGACCAATAGTCATGGAGCACACCATTACTAGGGGCAGTGCACGTGTGGAATCATGGACTCTTTTTGAACAACTGACTTGAAGCAATATCATGACATTGGTATTTTTCAGGTAAATGACATGGGGAAGAAACTGGATTTTCTTGTTGACATGCATATGCATCATATGGAACAGCTGCAGATACAAGTTGCTGAGATAAGTCCATTGAAAGAAACTGCTTCTCCTGCAAGGGAGAAGAGAGAAGAAAACAAATATTCTGAATTAAAAACAATAATATATAAATACACAGAGCAAAGTTCTCGTGAAACTCCTTACAACTTCCAGCAGGTTCCAGTCAACAAAGTCAGCCCCTATGGTTTCTCAGCACGGGGTCATATGGCTCACTCACAACCTTTATCAATAGGTGGGCAAAACTCTGGCAAACTGCAAGCCACACCTTCTTCAACTTCATATGCAGAAAGGCCAACAGTTCTGCCTATATTCACATTAATGGACTCCCAGGTTAGCTACCACTCCCAAGGGGACCTTCAAAGCCCTTACTCAGATAAGGTGTCTCCGAGGCAGAGGAGGAGCCTAACGAGAGACAGCGACACTCCGCTGTCCCTTCTCTCCGTCAACCACGAGGAACTCGAGCGCTCCCCCAGCGGCTTCAGCATCTCCCAGGAGAGAGACGACTTCCCGTTCGGCCCCAGCGGGGGCTCGGCCTGGATGAGGGAGAAACGCTACCTGGCAGAGGGGGAGACAGACACAGACACAGACCCCTTCACACCCAGTGGCTCCATGCCTTTGTCCTCTACAGGAGATGGGATTTCAGATTCCATATGGACCCCGTCGAACAAGCCAGTTTAAAAGCGCGTGTGGGGGCAGTCACTGGTTGGCTTCTCCTTGTAATGTAAGCATACTTTGTATATCTCACTTACTCTACACCCAAAGCTTACTAGTTCAAAACACCAATGGCTGCATAAGATGCATGTGATATTAGTGGTAGTCATTCTGCACCATTCCATACAATTTACTAATGCAGTTTTTTTCATGCTACCAAAACTAAGGAGCTTAGTTTTGAGCATGGTTTGCATGACTTTGCCCTATATAAATGGTACAGCTGATTTCTTCCATGATACATATCTATCTGGTACTCTTCAATACAACAATGGTGAGTTGATAACAGACAAGTTACAGTGGTCCTTGCTACATTTTGTGAACAGAGCAGCAAAATAAAAAAGATTTTCAGGAACAATATCCCTTTGTGGAAACGTAACGTCTGAATCATTTTCCAATATAAGCAAATCAATCTCTAACCAACCAAGCCAAGAATTTCTAATATCAAAAGCAGGGAAAAAACTGAGTTAAAGTATGACCTCATTGAAATGATTTTGTGAACTAAATGTTTCTCATGTGATCTCTTATATAATTACCCCTGAAATACAATGTTGAAATGAAATTAAGGGTAGGATTTTAAATCATTAAAAGCCACCTCCTGGGATTGATCATAGATATTTATTTATTGTAGAATGTAAATAAAAATCCCTCAAACTACTTTGAAAATCTTCACTAGTGTTTATAAAATTGCTCAAAGTAGGATTACAATGCTTTTTTTTTAGAAAATCTTTTGCTAAGTCTATTTGCTACTTATGGGGCCAAATTTTCTTTGTTACAAAAATAAGGTTGTTCAGTGTAGGGAACTCCAGGTTTATATACTCCACTCTTCTGTTGACTTAGGTGCTGCTAAGTAAGAAGCATAATGTAACTCAGCCTCAGTTTCCCAATCTGTTAATTGGGAGTTACACTTCCGTACATGCTCACAGTTTGAAAGGCTCAATTCTCCAATATTTGCCAAGTGCTTTGAGCTCCTCAGACGTGCAGAAAATTGCTATTCTCTTCCCTGCAAGTCCTACAGTGTGAGATGCTGCCAGGATCTGTTTCTCTCTGTTTACCTTTTCTCTTGGAAATGGAGTGCTCCAAATCCATGAATGTGTGCTATATTTAAGATTAATGTATGAATAAATAATCACCATTTTTTATCATGTAATAAATTTTTTATCATGTTGCTCATGTGTCTCTGTGCAACAGAGAAATAAGTATGCTCCCTAGGCCTCAGCCAAATATTTTTTAATGGAAGTTGGAAATTATTGAGGAGGAGGAGACCAGGAAAATCACTGGATCACTGGAAAGAAATTAATCAAAGATCTCACCACTACAGTGTGAATGTAGTACCTACAAAGCTAGTGAAACTAGCATATCCAAATATCCTATACAGGTCTTACCTGGTGTCAGCCAGTGTGTCCATGAAATAGCATCCATGTGATGCCCAGCTTGATGGCTGTACACTCTTTACAGCTGGTGGGAAATGGAGGAGTAGTCAGTGAGCACAAGATACAGGAACAAAGGCACACATCAACTTTAGGATGAGAGTAATCTCACCTCTAACTCTGTTACCTACAATGACCAAATGTCTACCAGCTTCAAAGAGAGCAGAAGGTGACTTGCTTAGCTGTCAGATGATCAGAGACCACACAATCAGTGTTCAGGTTCTCACCTCTCCCCCACTGATCCAAGGTGCAGCCTCTCTGCCATGGCTCATCCCCACCTCATGTCCAGAACAACCCCTGTCACTCCACACAATGACTTCCCCACTGTGGCCAGGGCACTGACCAACAAAGATGCAGGGATTTAGCCCAAACAAGATGTTAGAAAAGGGACTTTCTGTAGAGACTGCTTGTGTTACACTGCAGCTGCACAACTGAGCATCTTTGGCACATCCAGTCTGAGCCAAGGACACGTTACTGGGCTTCCCAGTGCTTGCTGGGAATTGCACAGCCCTGGATAGAAAGCGTTCCAATGAACAGAATATTGTTGGGTTTTTCCAACCATAGTAAACTTTTGGTTTAATTCCTCAGTATTGTTGACATCTCATAACAGTCATTCCATCCAGGGAACTTCTGTTCTTTCCCAGATGGGGGCATTGCCTTCATCTTCATTGTTTGTTCTCTATTGGAAGAGACATCTAAAGGATTAGGATTTTCTTACTTCATCTGATTCTTCAGCTAAATCATGTTTCATCCTTCTGGGATGGATCTTCAGGGAGAACAAACTGCTGTTGTTATTGGATTAAATACTGCAGACCAGTTACAGCCTTTGAAGACTGGGCTGAGTCCATGGAGCTGCTCTGAAGCCAGTAACTATGATGGTATGAGGCACAATTTTGGTAATTACTTAATTGAAAAAATAGCATTGACCTGAAAGATAATCTGTGTTTGGCACAGTTTTGTGGCTAAATTTGCAAAGAATAAAACTAAATGACCAAAGTGTAATTCATTATAATTTGGCATTTTGAGAATTCTTTGGCCTTTGTGATTCTTGGAAATACCTGAGTTGTACCTGTTTCAGACTTTCTGAAATAGTAATAGATGTCTGTGGCAACTTGTGAGATTTAACCCTCACATGACAAGGGAATGGAAAGGAATGAAAAAATTATTTTAACATTGCTACACTTCTGAAGTGTATATATGTGCCAGACAAGACTGCTTCAGTTTTCTTGTATGTCAAGGGCCTGTTGTTCCTACTGATTTCATCACAGTTTAGTCCTTCTTTAAATGCTTTCTAGATCTAAGCAATCAAAAATCAAGGCAGCCAAAAAGCAAGTGCAGTCTGATCAATCTGTTTGTGACTGTCTTTAACACTGGCTATGCCATGCAGTTCCCTGTCCAATTCCCACTGAAATTCTTCAGTTCAGGTTTCTGCTCTTTTCCATGACAAGTCATATAAAAGGAATATTTTCTCAGTATTAAACCTGGTTGAAAATCCATAAATAGTCTACTTATAAAGTTATGTTCTTTCCAAGAGAAAATCCAAGCGAGGGCAGAGACTTGGATGAATGTTCACCTGCGCACAGAGTACAGAGAAAGCAGGATTTGGGCTGCCCTGCACTCTGCACACTTAGCAACTGAACTGGCTTGAAGTTAATATTTTCCCTGGCCCACAATCACCCATTTGCAATATGCATCTTTAAGGTGTCAGGGCAGGTATTTGTAGCCACATCATTAAATATTTAATGATGCCAGATAAAATCTGCCTCTTCTTAAAAAGCCCTAGTGATAAACTCAGCAAGATCCTCTGCAGTAGACATCTATGGGCCCTGTGAAGATCCAGGAAATGAGACAGGAAGATCTGATTAGCTTATTTTAATATTTATTTTTCTTTCTTAGCACTGAAACCTGTCACTGCTCTGTTCATAAGGGTGCTGTTCTTAGCAGCTCTCTGCTGTTTACATAATCGGGGTTAAAAATAGGGCATCCATCAGTTGGTGGACAACAGATACCTGTCAAGGTGTCACCAGCAAGGTGAGATCTGGAGACCATCCCTGATCTGGGATGTGCACACAAACTTCAGCAGACTCCAATCAGGGTGAGTCCAGGGAGTGCATCCACCTTGGAACTGCAGTTTATGTGCTGGCCATAGATATTGCACAAAGCAAAATAAACTGTGTGTGATCTCAGAACATTAAGAATGTCAAAACCTGTTTCCACACACAAGGAATCTCTATTCACAATTTCATTTGTGAAAGGCATCTGGGTCAATAATAGTCTTTGTAATAGGAATTAATTAGATTTATACCTTCTTCTGCATGATGTTTCAATTTAAGAGTTCAATAAGAATCAATTCTCTTTGGGTCAGATCTTTCTAGCATCTCAACTGACACTAGCACTTTGCTTGCATGTACTTAACATTAAAAAGCATTAATGACTTTGATGACTCTCATCTCATTTCAGGCCTTGAGATATTTTTTGTGATTTGAAACTGTGGAGCTTTTCTCTGCTGTCCTTGAAGTAAGTTAGAAACCTTCTCACAGAGGTGCACTGGGAGCAGGGCTGGGTTCTAATCTGCCATTATTTATAAATTTCCTTGTGAAGGACAGCACTGATCTGGAGACATTTTTCTTGGCTACATTTTGAGAGTGATTTTTAGTCCCTAACAAATGCCACATGTCTGGAAGTTTTCAAAAAGGTGAATCTGTGTTTACATTGTGTGTCTCTCTTTGCAGCATTATTATCATCAATTAAGCTTCCTCATTTTAGATGCTAACTGGGACTATTTGATTAAGGCAAAAGTGAATGCTTAGTTCAAGTATGAAGGTATGATGAATGTAGTTTATGCTCTACTTAAAGAGTTGGCACTTAAAAACCAAAAAATCTAGCCAGGTAATGGCTGTTGTCTTTGCCTTGGCTTTTCCCTGCCCTGAATTTGTCACTCTGGCTTCTCTCTAAATAAAAGGGAATTCAACCCATGGAGAGATTGATTAACAAGTCCCTAAATAGACTTTGGCTGTATTGCTCTGGTTTTATCTGTAATGTTGCTGCATTATTACGGTCCAGAGTGGAAATAGTTTAAAATTTTTGTGCTTCAAATGGTGGCCCATGAGCACTGCCAACTAAAGCCCACCTGAGCCCGGGGGTAGCGGGGCCACTGCCTTCAGGAGAGCACCAAGGTCCAACCAGTTTGCAAGATCACAGCCTAGAGCAATCAGAAAATGCAGAGTAAGGAGCACCCTGATCCCTGCTGGGAGCCCAGCTGCTGCAGAGGTGTCACATCTGCTTGGGTGAGAACTAAATCCATCCTGATTACTGCAGAGCATGCGAGGCAAGAGCTGGATCTGGATTCCTTGCACCTCACAGCCCCCACCACTGAGCCCTAGGTGCCTAAGGGCTGCAAACCTAAACTTCCTACAGCACCTCACGAATTTGGTGAGATGCCACTTTTTCAGGAGCCCAGCCGGATGTGAGTGCTCAATTTGAAGATTACTTTAAGAGATGCAGAGGAAAAAGGGGCATTTTCGAGGGTTTTTAGCTGGGAATGAAGATCCTGGGTATCACTTTTTCTGGTTTTTTAGGCTGTAAGATTTGATCCTTCCCAATTCAACTTTGAGTAGCTTCCCTCTGAAGTTAACTGAAGTAAAATACTGAAAATGGGATCCTATTTCCATCATGAAGAACATGATGAGACTGAAGGTTATATAGCCAACTGCATTTTGTTTTCTAGTTATGGCATCTTATTATTACTAGTATTTGTGCCTTGCTCACTGAAATCTTCTTCATGCTACAAAGATGCTTTTCAGATTCTGGCTGACAAGGGAACACAACTTTTATACAAGTGGCCTTTAGTGCTCTTTATAATATTATTTATTGTAATTTTTAAACTGTATGTGTAATTTCTATTCTGGCACTGTCCAATATTTGAACAAATTTAATATGTTTATTTCAATATATTATGCAAACAATACTTCTTAACTGATTTTTTTATGTTCTGTCTTTAAAAACTGCACCACTTATTAATAAATAGAAATTTCAAGTATGATGTGGATGAATTTATTTTTATTTAAATCTTGATATCTTCACACATATTCAAAGAATACATTGTCAAATGTAGCCCCAGCAGAGACATTGGCAAAGACTGTTTTGACTTCATCTAGGAAGGACTAAACTCAGCTACAAGTAGGTTTTATGTGGCTTCCATAGCCAGTCCTGTCAACACACAGTAGATCCCATTATTTGTGACATCTTTTGATTGAGTGGCCATGTAATTTATATGGCTTTGAGCATATGTGAGGAGGAAACTGAAAAGTGGGGGGAAATGCATTCATATTGGAGACATAATGTGGTAAAATAGTATGAAATTGCAAACAAAATACAGAGAGAACACAGTAATGGTACAAGCATGAACAGAATATCCCCTGCAGGGAATTTGCTTGAATTCTGCCCCTGGTTCTGTTGCTGGATTTCTGTGTGGTCCTGTGTCTGAATGAGACAGGAAGAGAAACATGTGAAACATCAACTCTTCCCAAAAATTTAGCTGGACACAGAGAGGTATTTTAAGGCATTCTCTGTGGCTTCAGTTTCATGGCCGTCACGAAGGAATCAGCTCTGCTGAGCACTTGAAGTACAACCTGAAAAAAGGTTTTTTAATTTTTTTGTGGTAGGTAAAAAAAAAATTCAACATTTATGTCATGTCTTATCCCACTTTTAAACCACTGTGAAATGGGAATAATTAAAAGATCCTTTAGTACCTCAACATTAAGGTGTAGTGCTTTTGAGTCTATTTTAAATTATTCAATTTAAATAAAAGTAATAAATAAATAAGAAATAGGGTGAATGTCAGGCTCTTACAGCCAAGTTCTATTTATTTCCAAAAATTGACTGTTTGTGCTAATGCACAAAACTAATGCACCAGAGTGTGGAATTCTGAACCTTTTGGGGTTCAGGGGTTTTTCAGGTGTCTCCACTTTTATAGACAACTCTAATCTACATTATCATTACTGCCTTAGCAGTGAATGTCCCAGCTTGAACTGAAGGGCTTGAACTGAGCCCTGCAGCTGCCAAGCACAGCAATGACATTTACCTGAGGATTTCACAGACAAAACAGGCGAACCAATTCGCCTTTGGTTCACCTGCACTGAAAGGTGTTGCATTAAAATTTCCCCTTGGCTGTCACCCAAACAGCAAAGCCTGGCAAATCATTGGGTTTCAGTAAGGCATTAGGTCTGATCTTTTAAGAAATGGACTCTAAAATGCGAAGGAGGTGTGATACCTATTCTCAGGCAAAGCCCTGCTTATATCCAGGGATGCAGCCTGTGCTTATGGGACTTTGGGGATCCTATACAATTGTCCCCCACCCCTAAGCAGAATTAGGGTCAGCAGCTTAGAAAGGGTGAAAATTGACTACAGAATGGCTCAAGCAACAGTGTCAGGAGTGAAATTTTCTGACTGTACCCTTCTGTGTCTTTTCAGGATGCTTTGATTTTTAAGACTCTCTAGGGTAAAACGGTTGCTAGACTAACATAGAGCATCCTCTTGGAACACAGAGCATCCTGTTGGACTACAGAGAAGGGATGGAATCAGGAAAGCCAAGTCCCATGGCAGAGAGCAGCAGGAAAGCTAGACATTATTTAAAGAAATTGCCCTCTAAGATGGTGGCTGTCAGCCCGGTGGGTTTGGGACAGCACCACAGCTTTTCTCCTGCTTCTTTGTGTCAGGCGCAGATGGACAGCAGAATACAGACCAGAGATCATGAAATGTGCCATATGTGCTATGAATGTTTTGGCAGATTTGATGGGATCAGTTACATCTCTGACACCTATCCTATCAGAAACAATATCATTGGATAAGTCATTAAATATTTTTCTAAGTAAGTTCTGGACTGCTAAAACTTTTTGGTATCTAATCAAGGCTTTATGAGGATTATGTTTAAAAATGCCAAGTGCTTGGTCACAGACTAAAATCTTTGGAAACCCTCAAGAAGCAGTGCATAGTATTGTGTAAAAATCTCATGTATTATAACTCACACACAGATAAGAAAACCACTAGCACTTTATGCCTCTTGCCACTACACATTTTCACGATTTCCATGGCTCCTTTTTTTTACTTTCTCTTCTTTTGCTCCCTCAAGAGCGTACTTGAATTCAAAAAATGTTTCACAATATCAGACACTTCAAAAGAAAGTGTTCCCTGCTTTAGACTAGTAAATATTTATGTATTATAAAAATAAACTGTTATACATTTAGAGAATTGTCCTTAATAAAACTTGTGCCCAAAATAAATATAATAGAAGGATATTGGTAAAATCTGAAATTAAAACTTTGTAGAGCTAGTACATTTCTTAATAAAATAAATATCTTGTAAAATTTTAATGGTAGAGGACTAATAGCAAAGTGTTAGAGTGCAATCAGTTTTTTTTTCAGAACAAATGAAATTTACTCAATTGATACTTTTCTAATCAAAATTTATTAAACAATCACTCAAAGATGCTTTTATGGAAACATTTGCCACAGCAAAATGAAGTGTAACTGAAAATGAAACTTCAGTGCTCTGGAGTAAACTTGGGTTAAGTTTGCTTCTTTGCACTTTATTTAAAAATACCATTTCCTTCTCTCTTGCACATCAGCATCTGGTGAGAGAGAGGCACAGCTGGATTTGTGTTTTCTAACAAGGTAAATCAGACAGGTTTGAGAGGTGCTTTAGGTACTACAGTGCTCCAGGGGCCACAGCTCATCTTTTAGGGCAGAGATGGTTCATAGCCCAGCCAGGGTGGAGGGTGGTCATACCTGAGGACACTGTCACACCAGGACAGAGCAGGTGGGAGGGGACACTTGTTCATGCCACTGGCTGAGGTCACAGGAACGTATGGCTGCAGCTCTTGCAGTCACTTACACATATTGCAATTTCTATAGAGAAATGTGTGCTTTTCATCACACCTAAAGACCTAAGAAAAACCCAGAAGGAAGAAGTAGCGCATTGCTTTCACTCTGTGCTCTCAGCCCACAGAGAGATAACACTCCAACAGCCAGAACATCACACCACACTGTCTCCTACAGATAAATCACAGGCATTTCCTTGAATTTGTGTTTATTTAAATTGCATTAGCAGGGCCTTACCCTGTGCAACCTTCAGCAAACAGATGCATTTACTAGGTAATTTATATGAATTGTGTGTCTATACTGTGTTACTAAGAGACACTACAAATCTCTTCTTTTCCTGTTCTGGATTTTGGGATGCTAGTTATGGACACAGTGCTGCCACACAAAGGGATGCTGGAAAAAGGAGGCATGTAAAGACTATACTCCTGAGAAAGCTACTTGCTCAGAGGGATGTTCTGAGTGAGAACACAGCATTGTCCCCAAGAGTCAAAGTTTGGGGCCGAACAAAAGCCCCCTCCTGGGTCACCTGAGCATTGCTCAGCAGCTGAGGAAAGTTAAAATTACAGAGTCCCAGGGTAAAACACAGCATGAGGCAAAACCTGCTGAAAGTCTAATTATCCTCACAGGCAAACATCAAACGGCTGGAACTGATCCCAGCACACACATTTTCCTGGCTATACCTGGTTTTGTCAGCTGTTACAGAGAGGACTTTCATCCCAGCCTGCCTGATGTGCTATTGAGCAACTGGTAATTAAGTCAGTAAAAGCAAGTCTTGTCAAAGAAAAGGTGCTTCCATATTCCTCCAGCTGCAGCATTCAGTCACGAGTCACAAAAATTTTCCTTTTTTCACAACAGTGAATTCCATATAGAATTAAATAATACTAGATGCAGTGACATCCCACCACATAATGTTTTTTTTTGTGAAAAGCAGAGTGAACAAAAACAAGGGAAAATTGTGCATGCATGTGCACAGATGTGTGGGCATCTTATTGACCAGCTACAGCTCTGTTAAATGTGGCTGCAGTTGCCTTGCAGCATCTGAAGTTCTTGGTTAAGGCAAGATTGTTAGACAGACAGAGACACAGCTCAACCACGCACATAAAATGGTCACTAAAGCACTTTTTGTTTCATAAACTGACTGTGAATCCACTTACATTTCCTTTATTAATTGCTACAACGTTTTGAGTCATTTCACAAGTTGAAATTTTTGGTGGATTGTGATAAAATTACTGAATGGATGATCATTGGCTTTTAACCCTGCTGCATCTAAACTCACTGATTTCAGAGGAATTACTTCCAGCCTGCTGGGGTAAATGGGAGCAGAATTTTGCTGACTGTTTCCAACAGTGATCTTCCCTTGGATACTACTAAGCATCACTCAGCATCACTGAAATTCCCTTATGTCATTATGTCTGACCAGACCTCTCCCTTCCTCACCACTTAACCATCATTCCAGGCAATTTTTCCTGTTGTAACTGACATTTTATTCCTTTTGAGGTTCCACACTTAAGATACACTTCAGGTGTCATCTCTGCCCCCTTGACAATGTCCCTTGTTTGAACTGAAGGATGGCTAAAGCTTTACCAGAGGGGCTCACCCTTGCCTACTTCTCATCATCAAAGGTAGCATGGCTCTAATTACAGTAAGCAGAGCTGTTCCTTTAAAAGGGGAAAAAAAAATCCTCCACAATTCAATTCTACTGCCAAAGGATCTTCCAATCCCCACCTGACCTGCCACAGAGCCTTTCCATGCAGGATTCAACAGGCACTTTGTGTGCTTACGATTGTGTTACCTCTAGTTAGTCCTTCAGGGATTAGAATAACAATTTTCACAGGATTTTAAGGAAAGATTATCAAGCCTGTTTACTCAAAGTTCTTCACAAAGTGTTTATTAAGACCTGGCAATAACTTCCAGTTTTATATAGGCTCTGAAGTTAATAACTTTTGTCATGAGAAGTCAGGTAAGTTGATATTAACTATTCCAGATCTTGGTGGTTTTGCTTGTACTTGGAGGAAACCATTTCAGCTGCGCTCTTAATGCTCAGTGGAAATTTAGCAAATTAAATGATTTTTTAATTAAATGTATATTTATTGCATTTTATTGCATTCTCACACAAATAAACCTGAACTTAAAAAGTAATTGTATCAATGTAATGAAGCATGCAGTTGTAACATGGGCATATTTTCACATTAACTTGAAATATTTCTTTAGACTTGGTGGATGATGGTGTGCTTAAAATGAGACATGACCTTTAGATGTTGCAACTGAATGAAGGTAAGGAAATTCGTACTCAAGGACTTTCCTCTTTTATTTCTTTGTTCTCTTAATTTCTGTTCCGCTCTGTTAAGCGTGAAGACATGAGGAAACTGCTTGATACTGGAGTGCAGTACGTTTGTACAGGAAAAATGAAAACAATTCAAACTTCATGGTTACCTGCCACATTAAAAGGAGTTCTACTGAAGCATAGCTAATAAACACATGGGTTTAAGATTGCTGTTAACCCAGAGTATCAGAGAAGGATTTAATAAGAGGTTTTCATAAGTGTATAAAAGTAATTTGAACTGGATTAAAATGTCCAGTTCAGCAGTTCAGGGAACTCTGGTTCAACAGTTCTAAATAAAATAGATTATACTAATATCATTCAGCTTAAAATAAACAGAGAAGGATTGTTATATCCAGCGAAGATGAAGAAGAATTTGTAACCAAAGGCTTGACCCTCAGCCCTTATCAGACAAATGTTTGGAAGGAAAACTGAGTTTATGGGATTTGTCTGCCTGCTCGGGGCTGTGAGGCACCTGTGCCTTCAGTGCCTGTGAATTTCACTATAGTCTGAAATGGAAATGGTGATTTTGATCTGGAGGACAATGAGGGTTTCATATTTGCAATCTGGACGTGTATTTCAGTCATCGCAGTGGAGTCACTTCAAGAGAGATACAGTTGCAAAGTAATAAAGACTTGTCCATGATAAATAAAAATTGGATATTGAATAACCAGAGTAACGCAAATGTGACGTGTATTGCAAGAGTTAATATTGCTAATATTCACATTGCTGAGAGATAAGATATTTCAGGCAACAGTTCTAGGAATAGTTGTCACACATAGTTTTGAAATTTAGTTGGATAGCATAAATTTCAGAGAGTTAATGCTGGAAAAAGATTTCAGGAGGCAGCTAAAAGCTAATGCTTCAAATTTAAATCAAAGTCTCAACCAAATAAGCAGCAAGTGTAGTCCATTTTGGAGTGATATCATAGTATTAAGATTTATCTGCAATTTCTTTTCAAGCGTTTTGTGCTGGTCAGGGAACACACCAGTGCTAAAAATGGCATTCAGGCAAAACAAGCACTCTCATGAATGGAGGATTTTCCTTCATTTTATACCAACAATACTCAATATTTCTTTGCTAGAAGTAGAACAGGATTTATCTTACTGTGATCTGTCCTTCCAGGTCATGTTTGCCTGTTGTACCTGTTATTAGATGTTTTGCTTAGTTGAGTCTGTAGTGTGATATGGCCAGGTTAATGCCTTCTCTGAATTCCTGCTGGAAATCAGCACTGTGTGTGGAGATAATTGTGTGTGTTGATTTGCACAGAGGAGCAGCTCAGTGGGGAGGACAGCAGGGAACTGACAATTCAGGTGGGCAAGAAAGCTTCACCCTGTGTGTGGGGAATGCTTCCAAGCACAATTTGTCTTGCTCTATTTTGTTTATACTTTTACAGCTTTTCTCTCTCTCCTGAAATAGATGATCCCTTCATGTGTCAATCCTCTTGCCTCTTCCCTGTCTTTTAGGAATGGGGTCTCTCTAGACTCTGCTCTTACTTGCCACACCAAGTCCTCTGTCAAATTATTTTCTCCCGTCCTGCTGCCATGAACAACTCTGGCTGGTTTAAATAAATCAGTACTAAGTTAGAACTCTGATAGAAAATTACCTGCTATCTACCCTTTTACTTATGAACCTTTGTAAAACAGTTGTACTTTCACATCAGTCTGTGAACTTTTCTTACCAAGGGTTTCAGTGTCAGTGTGATTCACTGGTGACCCAGGAGAGCCCATATTCCCCAAAGCAGGTGCTGGAAATCAAGTTTCCTCACGGTGGATGAACACTGCCCATTGATCTGTAGGGACAGCTTGAAAATGGGGCAGGGCATGCACTCTTCTCCCACCTCCTAAGTCTGGGCTTTTCACCCACCATGCAGCCAAAATCCTTGTGAAGGGCAGAGGTGTGGGGTCTTTCACCAGTCAGGGCTGCAGAGACCCTCCAGCTGGCCAGCCATGCACATCAGGGACAGCTCAGTGGCAGCACTTCTGTTGTCTGTGTTCCCTGCTGATGTCCCTTGGGTTGGTGTGCACAGGGGCAGCACTGGCTGTGCAGCCTGGTCACTCCTGTGTGCATGGAACAGGGCATGGGAACATGCTCAGAGAGTCTGTGGCCCATAAACGCTGAACCATCGCCACAAAGCACAACTCATCCTAATGCAGATTTTGCAGACCTAAGGTGATGCTTCTCATACTACAATCAAAATTCATAAAGTTCTATTAAAAGAAGCAAATCATCCCACCTCTCACCCCAAACAAAGACACAACCCAATAGTTTCCCTTTAATAGGAGACTTGATTATCTAGATGCACCAGCCACCACAGACCCCAGCTCCAAATCACGTGTAGTTACAAACCTCCCTTTACATGATCACCCATCTCTCCACTTCCCAAAGCCTGCTCTCCCCAACAGCCATATCCCTGCAGCTTTGCAAAGCACCCTTTCCTCATACTCAGCTCCACAGAGGACCATCTCTCACTAACTCTTCTCAATTTCATTGAACCAAACCAAAGATGACAAAAAAATTATCAGAATCCAGAGATGTGGGTTAGTTTTATACGTATTTCCATGCAGACTACACCTCCACTGCTCCATCACATCAGCCTGTGAGCAGGCTTGAGCTAACACACTGGTCTCCCCTAATTACAGAGTCCACAGATCCATTAAAAAAAAAGCTGTTATGAGTCCCAGGAAGGTTCACAACACAAGAGAGTGGAAGCGGGGATTGCCTTGCCAGGGAGTCAGGCCCTGTGATTTTCATGACTGCAACATTTTCATGGTCTGTAGTCTAGCAGTTTGCCAGATTCCAAATATTGTTGCAAGAAAAGCCAGGTTTAGGATTTTTAGTGCTAGACTTGTCCATGGGATATGGGACTCTGTCCGTGCATAATTCCCCCATAGAAAGGTGATCGAGCATGAAGTCTGGGAATAAGATTTGGCCAACATTTTCTGTCTCAGTTCTTTTCTTCTGCACATGCTGTGCAAAAACTGGATGAGTCCAGGCTTGGGAATGGATAAAAAGGATTGGGCAGATGGAATGAATAGGTAGGGTGAACTGCTTGAAGGCTCTCAGAGCTTTGCTTCAATTAGCAGAGCTGGCACTTACACATTTGACTCATCAAACCAGCAAACACAGACATTTCCAACACAGAAATATTTATTTCTGTGTTGTATTAAGTATTGTTCCACCGTCTCAAGGAATAGTCTCTTTAGAACCACTAAATACAAATGAGCCATTTTTTGAATATGTTAGTTCTCTAGTGACTTCAATATGAAAAATATTTTAAATAGGATGATAATAGTTTTCTAATTAAACAGTATTATCTTCAAGATAATGTTTTGCTGCATACTTGCAAGATTAGCTGCTCCAAGAGGATATTAAAAAAATTTTGGACTTTTTATTTTTTGCAGATTTTCATATCGTCCCTCATTTTCTGACAACTACAGAGTTATTTGACATGTTCTGATATTGCAAAAACAGGGGAAACATGAAAAGAAACCTTTTTTTTTTTTTTCCCCTCCCTAACCATGTCTAATTAAGTCTTTGAAACTGGGAAAGCAGCTCATGGTCTGAGAGGCAGAACACTGTTAATTCTTACCAAGCAGGTAGGCAAGGCAGCACAGGACACAACCTGGTGATAGTAACTACAGAAATACAAAACACAGAATGATCAGAAAAGCAACATTTCTGTGGAAGAGAACCTCAGCTGACATTTCTGGTTTGAAACCAAACATAAGCAAATTTTATCTTGTTTTAACAGGAAGGTTTTAGGCACTTGATGTGTCAGGTGCCTTTTAGGCACAGCTCATCCTGCTAGAGAAGGTTGTGTTGACAATCTTACCAAGTCCCCAGGAAAGCCAGTTAGGTAGGACTCAAAAATCAAGAGGCACGTGCTAAACTCACAGCACCCACAGGCACAGAGGAAATGCTGATTGTGGGATCTCTGTTTCTTTGTCCTTTCCAACACCAATCTTTCTCTGCATCACAGAAAGCTGATATTTCTCCTGTGGTCAAATCATTCTGGGACAAGGGCTGGACAGAATCTCTCAATGCTAAAAATTTTAACTCCACCAAAAGAGCATTTTTCTCTCCTAGACCAGCCAAACCTGCTGGAAGTCAGCATCCATAATGCAGGGGTTCTGCTGGCATGTGGCAGTGAAGATGAGTCTGGGATTTCTATGTCTCTTTCTGGTTTTCAGCACAGGTAAGGACAATGGTCTGATGCTCCCCAAGGAACCACCCAGGTGCCTCTTTCCCAGCTGCTCCCTCAGCCCCATTCCCAGATCTGTGGCAGGCTTGGTGCTTTCACCCTGTGTAGTCAACAGAGACAGACTGGAGCTCCAGGGCTGGTGTCATTCAGCAGAGCAGAGCAGGTGATGCCTGTTCCTGGATCCCATGCAGAGAATCTGGAATCGGAAAGGTTTATAAGGAAAGAGAGAGAAGGATTAGAAGAGCTCCTACCATCTGGATTGTCAATCCAAATTTAGATCTGAGTAATTAAGGGTTGTTAATACAGCTGATTAACACCACATCACAATTTATAAACCCTGGATTATACACTGTCTACTGGTGTTTTTCCTTTATAAACATATATAAAGGGGAACTTGGATGGGCTGAGAAGCTGAAGCTTCATAAGAACATGGCAGATTAGCATTCTCTAGCACTGACTCCTTTGGAGAGCCTTTTGGATTACTCTTAGGAGGCACTCAGCTCTCCTCTGGTGGAGTAGGAAACCTAAATCTCAAACACATATCTTCAACTTGTCCTGCAATCTCTCATTTACTGCTGTGCACCTCAGCTGGTCACCGAGTGAATCCCAGAAACCCAGTCCAATCTCCTGAGCCAAATTTCAGCCCATTCCTCCTCCTGCAACACAGCTCTTGAGGACAGTCTTCAACTGCATGACTGCTCTGAATAACAATCATGCAGAGAGAAGGGAAGATTTGTCTGGATTTGACCTTAGTTTACGCTGTACCCTGCAGCAAATTCTGGGTGCAAGTCTAGTGGAGATCTCTACGAATATTTACTATTATATTTTTATTTTGATTATTGAGGGGCAAATTCCACAGAGAAAACTGTTCCTTAGTCTCTTTCTTCACTTTTCAGCTTCGTGCATAAGAAAAGAAAATAAGAAAGAGAAGCAAGTGGCAGTGCTGGCTACTGCAGGTAACAGGCAGCACATCAGGAGCCTCAGTCTGGGTGTCAGTGGGAGTGGGAGGGTCTGTGTTGGGCACGGAGGTGGCAGCAGATGGGCCCTGCTCCTGCAGAGTCTGTGATCCCCAGCCCACCCTCCCGTAAAGCCACTCCACCCAATCCCATCCCTGGCCAGGTTAACAACTGTCCTTCCCAAAACCTACTCTTCTCTTTTTCCTTTCTCTCCTTCCCAGCTCTTCATTCCATTTTGTTTTTCCCTTTCTCTCTTCTGTGCTGTGGACAAGTGCTGCTTTCAGCCCTGGGGTGCAGCTTGGCTTCAAATTGGTTATAAATAGTACTGATGTCATTGGAAAATTTCATTTCTCTGCAAATTCAATTTTGTTCTCATCTCAGCTTTCTGTGCTTCTTTTTCCGTCCTGCTCTGTTCTTCCTCTCTCTGTCATGCTCACACACACCTTCCTCCCTCACACAGACACTGTACTGCTCTGCTTCAGCATGACTTTGTGGGAGGGAAGCAAAAAATTATCTTTGAAATTTTTTATCTTGGGAAAAACAAATAAGCAACATCAACAGAAATAGAACATGTTAAGATTAAAAGTGTGATTTGGCTACAGCAAAATTCCATTGTAGCAAGCAGTATAGCCGCCAATGTAGCTGAAAAACAAAAATCTGTATTTTTGTGGAGGTTTGGGGGAGATGGGACATTTCCTAGGCACTTTCTCTGCCCTTTGTGACCTGCATGGTGAGATCTGCTGCTCTGTTGGCAGCAAACACCCATCGCCCAGCAGGAGAGGGCACCAGCACGCCTGGGCTGGCTGGGACCTGCAGCTGCTCAAGGGCATGGTCAAGGGCACAGCTGGCAGACCTGAATTTTGGCCTACCATTCTACTGTTGCTATATCTTGCTATTTTCTAGACTGATCTCTGTGGTCCTGGAATTTTATTTTCCCATCAGTGTTTTTTTGGTGCACCCCAAAAGTAGATAATCTGCTCATTTTGCTTTTCCCGTTCTGGCAGATTTCTAGCACATATCAGCAGTGGATGCACAGCTGTTTCCTTGTGCCCTCATGCACCCCTTTTCTTTCAGAGCTGCCTGCAAAGTCCCTGGACCTGGCTGCTATTAACCTGACAGAGCTGGTGAACGGGATGCTGAGCACTGCCCTCAGAGGTAATGGGACACGCCTGGGCAGGTCACAGCTGCCAGCCCAGCAGTGCAGGAGAAAAGCCACTACAAGTGTTAGCAGAAGAAGCTGTAAACATGTTCTGTCAGCCTCCAGAATTGCTTCTAGGAGCATGTTACCTTCATGCATTTATTATGCAGATGGCTGTCTACCCTAGAGAACTTGGAAATTAGTGTGGGTTTATATATAGACACAATATAATTACTTGTGGGACGCCTTTCGAAAGCACTTTCTAATCTAGTGTACACTTCAATTAAAAGAAAAACAAAATAAAAAGGAAGAAGCAATACAAATGATCTTCCTTTCAGTGGAAATGAAAATAGACTGAGTTTGAGGCAGCTGTATAGTACTGGCACCTTGGGAATCCTTTAGACACTAAATGAGCAGAGTCAAAGCACGCTGTTCTCACAATTCGTTCCAAGCACTAATAGCATGGACTTCTGTTTCTGCAGGTACCAAGAAACTCTTCTCTCTGCTGAGTGTCACCTCTTACAGCTCGTTTGCCTTCCACAAAGTGTCAGTCACCATTTACAACAGTGAGTGTTGGCTTTGCTCGGCTCAGGAGCAGTTTCTCTCCCACAGCCTGTGCAACAAGACGCTGATCTTTTCTCTGTCTCTCCCTCCAGTCTCTAACACAAAAAATATTGACCCTGGCAAGTTCCCTATGCACCACTGCTACTGTTTGAATAATGTGACAAACGACTTGACAGGTGGGTACACAAAAGAGGTTGGCAATTGCATGTGCTTAAGCTGAATTATTTCCTTTGGAGCTGAAGGCTGTAGTCTGAATTCTGCAGACTTCATCCTTATGATTACCACACTGAGGCCAACAGCCACAACTCACGACGAGTGGCTGCTCTAACGCCACGACCTCAGTCTCAGGTGGCTGCACCCAGCCAGCCAGTCTGGGATGGAGCCATCAATCAAGTGACTGGCCTGGTTTGACTGGCAAAAAGGCCTGCCTTTCCTCCTTGGAATACAAATTTCAGCACAGGAGAGATGACCAGCAATATATGATACCTCATCTTGGCCACCTTTTCTCTCCTGAGATAACCCACAGGAGATGAACAAGGGCTTCTCTGCACCAGCAGACTCCAGCACCTTCACTGAGCCAAGAGAAGTGAAAAGCAAGGACCAACATCTTCATAGAACTTGAATGGACTTCAAAATACTGTCAGGCAAACCCTGCACCTGAAATCCTCATCCACACCCCTGATTGCACAGAATTTAACATTTCAGGATGTGGATGAGTGTTTGGATTCTATGACTGGTTAATGTAAGGCATCAAGGCTGGATCAGCAGCTACTGGCCAGACTCCAAACCCTCTATGCCACACCTGGTGACCCTGTACAAGCCACAGTGGCTTTCATGGCTTTCTCTCGACCCACACATCTCACAAGCCTTTATGGATTTATGGATTTATGGATACCCAGTTTGCCTTGCAGAATAACAAAGAAACTTTAATCTTTCTGCTGCAATCCCAGAATATCCTGGGGATTGGATCATTCTCCAAAGCAGTAAAAATTCAGGGCTCAGGTCCATCAGTCCCTAAGTGAGAACAGTGACCTGTTACTGCTAGAAAGTACCACCACACCACCACCAGCCATTTCTTGGGCTGGCATCTGAATCATCAGTATGTCTTAAGGAGACCCCAGAGGAAAAGATCCCATACCTGTTGGAGGGTCCTACACAGCAGACAGGCAATTACAGCAGGCAAAGCCTGCAGGCTTTAGATCTCCTTCTACATCTAAGCAGACTAAGCAGAGCATTACTTTAAAATGTTCTCTTGAACAGATAAATTCCATTTAAGTTTGCTTTTAGACACACTGATGTCATTTTGGATATCATCTTTGAAATATACTTCTGAAAGTATTCTCGTGGTTTCTTCAGTCCTCTCCAGCAAAATATTTTAACCTTTAAAATATTTTAAACTTTGTCATGTATGAGCATATATCTAAAATATCATCACATATAAAACTGAATTTTTGACTTGGCATGCATGATAGGATATATGTTTTCAATAATATACTTTCTCTATTTGTTGTCTAGATTTTACAGCTCTACTTGTTGATATCATTGGAAACTCCTCCAGTTATCTCACAGAAATTTTCAAATCCACTTCTATTCTCTCAGGTTTGCATTTCCTTTGAACATTTATCATTGTCTTATGTCTCATTTACTCCTAGCATGAAAACAACCATAAAAATGTGGATAAAAGCCTATTGCTCTTACTCAACGGCATTTTTCTTGCAACACATAGAACAAGATACATATATAATGTGTATGTATGTAATATGGAGATGTACATGTTTCTATGTTATTTTGTTTGAATGTTTTACAATTAATTACTAAAATTTGGTGGGTTTGAGAATTATTATTATATACTGATATTTTGAGCAATTCTGTTTCACAGAAAATAAGTATGGGCTATTTTATCTAGAGATATTTTTTCCATACAAAAACACTTGTAATTTAGAATTTTAATTAGATAGAAGCTTTTGCCCAGAAGATGCTAACATTTGGATTTGATGGTGGTTTGCATTTTTTGTCAAAAATTAGATGAGAAGGAACATAGTTGGTCAGCTGCCGTAGCCACATGACATTTTTTTGTTTGTGTTTTCAACTGCTTAAGATAATTCCATGTAAGGAAAACTGGTAACGATGATCTCTTTTATGTTTCTTTGCCTTTCAGTGCGTCAGAGCAATGACTCTGATTGTATCTACATCTGTGTGATGGCAGGGCAGACAGGTAAAAGTCAAAATCATTCCACCCAAAAATATTGCCCTAGTTTTCCTCAGTGATGATTTATACTGGAAACAAGACTTTCTTGATATTTGTAAGCATTTCTATTTGCAGGGAAAAATCTGTCTGATTTTTTTGAAATACTAGAAAAGACTCCTGTCATTAATTATACATTTTCCAGTAACACATCATCTGACCTGGGTAAGTACATTCTGGGGAATAAAAGAAAACAGGAACCAGAGTGAAAATCATGTCCAGAGAGCTCTTGCAATGAGTACTCCGTCCTCATTACTACTGCTATAAATATTATCTTATTTTTTATAATTGTTTATGTATTTGCACAATATTATGCATTTGATTATAGTTAGAATAATATTTTATATTATTGAAAATTTAATACAATAATTATATCATAATGTAAGGAAATTTTACAAACTTTTAAATTATTTGTTACAAGGTCTTCTGGTGGAGGAACAAACAAAACCTGCTGGGATGAGAGCTTGTAGAGAATTCAGCATCGGGCTGGGGAGGGTCTCTAGTGCTCTTTAATCTAACTGGGTGCCTTCCATAGCTCTCAGCACAAACGACCTCCTACCTTTACATGAGTTACATTCACAGTGGAGGTTACTACATTCAGTCATTGTCCTCCATGGTTCCTCCACCCGAAACTGCTTTGCCAGTTTGAGCTGCATTTCAGGTGCTTGCCTTTCACTGTTGCCCATCACTATCTTCCATTTTCAGTGATAAATTAATGCAGGAAGACTGAAATCAGTGTCAAGTTGTGTGTGCCGAAAGCTGTGGGATGTTTCTCTCCTTTTAAAAACAAACAAAAAACCAAAAGATGACACTTGGCCAAAACCCCCTTTAATTAGAAACAACAGCTGTTCTGTGGTGGCAGAATCTGATTTCTTTCCTTTTTCTCACACAATATGCAGTGGATAGTGAGTGCTCTAACCTTGTCTTCTCATACCTCCAAGACCTAGATTCGATTTTTTCAAGTTTCGTGAAATTGCAGGAAGACCCAAACAAGACACTGGATTCATCAGCAGAACATGTGTGGACATTTAAATGTGAGCAAATATTGTCAGACCTAAATTTGTGTTCCCCTTGATTAATGTCTTGACAAGTGATCATATATGCTTGTTGCACAGTTAACTGTGATGTTAACTCCAAATGAAGGGTAGCATAAATTTCTCTGAATCAGCAGATGATGTCAGTAATGCATTGAAGAGCTGGAGGATAGAAGAACTCTTGTGAAAAGCCATTTTACCAGAAAAAATAAGTTTTCTGAAGAGGCAGAGAAGAAGAGAAAAACTGGTTGTTGGTTTCAAACCAAAAAATAAGATTATTCAAACTATTTCCTCTTATTTTCTATGGTCTTTTTTTTCCCCTGTATTATTCTCTATCTATTTCTTTATATGACATTCAGTTGTACTTGAGCATTTAATAAACTTTAGTACATTTAACTTTGCTACAGGGCTACAAGATAGAAAAGTGCTGCTCTGCCCCATTTTGGAAGCAAAAAAGCAATGCTTTGCACCTGCTAGCTTGTAGTAGAAATCAATAGAAATTACAACCTTTACTTCATACCTCCTTGTCATTGCAGCTGCATCTCTCCTACAAAATGCCTGCATTTCTTGTAGTCAGTCTGCTGTCTTTTATAATTTTTTTATTTTCCTAAACCACCTGCCAACCTTTGTAATCTCTTATAGCCACGAGTGTCAGTTCTCAAACTGCAGCATCTGCCCTCCAGTACCTGCCTGCTCACCTTCAAACAGACAAGACCTTACTCTCTTTCTACTATAGTGAAACAGTTCAGGAAATTAAGCACAAATTATGTGAAGAAAAAAAACCAAAACCCTGCAGGAACATTTCAGTTTCTTTTTTTGTTTATGAAAGCTTACACATTAAAATGTTCTCAGTTAAAATTTCAAACATTATTGGAGCTCCCTGTGTTTCCATATTTAAAACAAAATTGAGGAGTGCCCGCTCAAGTGCCAGAGAAGCCCTCGAGGGGTGGATGGAATTTTCTGGGTGTATTTTAGATATTATTCTCCCCCAGTGTGTTGCAGTTGTGCTGCCGTGGGGCACCAGCACCCCCAGTGTGCTGGTGCCCTCTCTGTGTCTCTCTTGCTTCTCCAGCTACCAGGATCCCTCTTGCCCAGAAAGCGGGGGGAATCCCCACCACGAAGTTCCCACCGTGGCCAAAGACAGTTGGAGCCAAAGGATCCTGGTTTCCATCCCCCCACCTGGATGCTCCCAGGCCCCAAGGCACGGCCAGATCCCCTCTGAGCCCTGGGGGACGCTTGGCCCCATCCACAGCCCCACAGCCCAGCCCCAGTGAGTATGGCCAGGAGCCCTGGACCCTGCCCTGCCCCACTGCTGGGGGTTTGCCCAAGTGTCTCTGAGGTGGAGCTTGGAGGGCCCTTCAGGGAGACCCACTCTGAGTTACCAGTCAATTAATTAATTTATTGCAGAAACGTCAAAATCAGCCAGAGGTTCCCTCCTGTAGCTTCTTATCTTTAGGGGAAAAGCCTGGTCTTGCTTCCCACAAACACTTCTGTCACTTGGATCTTCCCTCACATTTAGCTCCAAATTTGGTGAGCAGACCTGTGAAAAAGCAATATAGAGATGCTTCTTTTGGTGTTCCCTAAACATGCCTTCTTGAAATCCTGCCCTTCCCTCATCCACAGGCTATTCAAGTTCCAGTCAAATGCAGCTTTTGTCCTTCCTATTTCATCCTGGCATTTTTGTGTGTCACTGGCAGTACTGGGTGAGGGACTCTGGCTGTTGAGCTGTCCCATTGTAGCAATTCTTCTCAGCAGGCAGATAAATAATGAATAAAAGGAAGGGTGTGCCTCTCTGTTCCCACAGCTGACATGTCCATGTTTTGGATGCAGACAGTGTCTCCACAAGAAGCCAACAAACTGATGCAAACTGAGCCAGGTAAGACTGATCTGGGATAGTAACAAAGTGTGTCAGTTGGCACATTTATTAAATAGAAAGTAATATATAGAAATAGATGACTGATAATGTATTTATACATCACTATATAAATGTTTATTAATGAACTGTGAGTTCAGGGTTTAGTTTTTCTTATTCTTTTCTGCTGCTCCCTCAATTAAACTGCTTGTTTGTTTTAAGGTTTCAAAGCAGATTCTATTCTTTTCCCTCCCCTTAGATTTGCCTTCCACAGTACTGTCTATGCCACCTTCCTACCGACCTGGTGTGACACTGAAACTTTACTCAGCTACCAGTAAGTAAATGCACCTCATGCAGCAGAAATAGCAGTATGTTTGAAAGTAATGCAAGATAGAAACATTCCCGTGCAGAAAAAACATACATGGTTAATTAGCTTGTGATAGTTTATGTATGTAAACCACCCAGAATGCCCAAGGGACTTCTTCCCATTTGTTTGTGAATTCTACACAACTGCAAATTCGAAATACAGATAATATTGTGGTGATAGAATTAATATAGGTACTCTGTGTGGTAATTTCAGCATTGATTTGTTATCAGAGAATTCATTCTTGAAAGTCATTCCAAAAGAAAATATCATGGTTTAAATCTCATCATAAATAAAATGATGAAACCAGCTCATGCCACATGAAACCCTCAGAATTGTTCTGAATTTACAGTACTGCAAACTACTTCCTCAGCTAAAAAATGTTCATCATCAACTAGAGTTTCATGAAAGCTCAGTTCTCATCTGCTTGTGTTTCTGTGTGGTGACTGTCTAAGAGAAGCACAGATGCTGGGTAGTGCAAAGATAATATTTCAGCCTAACCTGCAGTGGTCTGCAATATCCTTTGGCTTGATATTTTAGATAAAACCAGAAGAGTCTAAGGAACTAAAATGCTGGGCAAATGGCTTTGGTTTTCATGGTCATCTTTTTAGCTGTTATAATGCTATTTAATTCTGAAATCAGATTTAGATTTCTCTCATATTACTTCTGTTTAAAGAGCTCCAGATACCAGACTCCTCCTCTGGTGTGCAACACTATAGACCCTGGAGAACCTGGGATGTTTTGAAAAGGCTGGGAAACGTGGATTTCAGTGAGATGGGTGAATTGGGGTCACCAAATGCCTCTCTGTGAGAAACCACGGTGGCACAGGCTGCCTGCCTGATTCTAACAATCATACATTTGGGGAAATAAATCCAACAGTGGGATCCCTAAGTAAGAAAGGGCATCCACATAGCTCTGAGGGATGACTCATGATTCCAATAATTCATTTCTTTAATCACAGAAGTGGGTGCCAAAGAATAAAACGTAAATGTGCATGCTAGAGTGTGCAGGGAGGGATATTTTGGGTCTGAATCATTCACAGTCACCACAACATTGCTCTTCACTGGCAGCAAAATTTAATCTCAGTGTCACAGGGATGTGATATTGAATTAATAAAAGAACTGTCTGTTTACTGCAAAAGTTGGTCACTTCACTGCCCCTGACAATAATGTGGTAATTTGAAACACATGGGAGGAAATCTCTGCACAGGAGCCATGGTTCTTGCCTTTTCTGGTCTCTTGACTAATTCAATTTCTTAAGAAAGAGAATTCTTAGAAAAGAATGTCTGAAATAAATTGCTACTTTTAATTATCGTTATGAACTTATGTCCTGAACACAAAAAATACATTTCACAGTAGAAATTTGTTACAGAAGAGGTATAAAGCATTACTATGAATGGGTAAAAATTTACATTTCAGTGAAATGATGTGAATATACTATGCAATCAAAAAATTAGATAGAAAATTAATTGAAAAAAAATTTGATCATTAAACAAACACAGTATTATGCAAATACAGTGTTAATTTAAAGTGGTTGTAAGAAATAAAAGCCAAATCAATTTCCTTAGTTTTCAGCATTTTTGTTTGACTTCCTTTTCCCACATAGATGATTCCAAATTGAAATTGCCATCATTCAATTTGCAGCTAGATAAAACTGAATTTCTGCTGGCAAAACACATAGCTTGAGTAAAGCATTTAATACCTGGTTGGCAGGATAGGAGGACCCACTTCTGCAGAGTCTGAAACTTGTAGGAGGGTGGCCTTCAGCAAGTTTTAATTATTCATCAACTTTATTATTTCTCATCAATTTTAACATTACTTTTCAGGGACAACTTATATGAAAACCTCATTGCCCCATGCTCTGATATTTGTTTATTAACATGAAGTGTGTTTACTGAAGCAAGGAATCATTAATTTTTAATTTAGTCCATGTAGGAAAATATCAAGGTGTGTCAAATGCTATTACGTGAACAAAACCTTATGACATTTATGTGAAATTGCTGGGGTCTCCCTCTTGCCTATCTCTGGCTAAGTACACCTGATATTTGTGTAGTGCCTTTGACACAGAACTGGTTGTTAGAGCAGCCTGTGAGTTTGGGAGCTGCCAGTGTCTGTGCCTTACTCCTCACATACTCCTGCTATCTTGGTCAAGCACTGCCAGGAGAGAAATAGTTTCATAGCAATCTCTTTCAGGTTGGCAGAGCCTTGATTTTCCTCCTGCCCAAGAATGCCATTTTATATTAAATTTCTTGTCAGCACTAGATGGCTCAAGCTTATTTCAACAGAACTTCATTAGTCCAAATTTAACCTTCATAACCTCTGCTATCACATAACATAGCATTGCCCAGAGCTATAAAGTGTGTGAGACATGTGAACCTGGAAATGCAATTACACTGTCTAAGGGGATTATACTCAGCAGGTAATGCAGTTTATCCACATATGGCCAAAGCTTGCTGTTACACAAAAATGGAAAAAATAGTTGACAATCACACTACAGCTGGCCT
>VXAX01005887.1:0-11467 GCA_013399835.1 Leptocoma aspasia
CTGTGAACTTCCCTGCCGAGAGCAGTGTCTTGTGCTTCTTTATCGGTCGATGTTTTCTTTCCGCGTGGAAAGTTGCGAGCGGTGCCAGGGCCAGGGGCCGGCCGAGGGTTGGATGCCCGGCGGGCTTTTGTCCGGCCCGGGTGCCGCGGCGGCGGGGCTCGGCTCGGCTCTGCCCTGCCCTGCCCTGCTGCCCGGCCCGCTCCGCCGCGACCCCGTCAATAGCGGGGATTAAAAACTGCGGCGGGGGATGTTCCAGGCGTCTCGCTGAAGCGCAAGCAAATCGTTTTATCCGCGGAGGAGCAGAGGCTCGCAAAACTTTCAAAGTGCGCTCAGGAGCGAGCAGCCTGAAAGCCAGCCTGAAAGCTCCGCAGCTGCCGCGTTTCACGTGGAGATGGGGACTGGCTGTGCGGGTCCCGCCGGGCGCCCTGGCGGTGTCCCCGCGATGGAACCCCCGGCGGGCTCCTGCACCTCTTGCCGGTGCGCCTTCGCCTCACCCAAATCCCCCGTCCCCGCTGCCCTCCGAGCCCTCGCGGCCCTTGCGATGGGAAACAGACAAAGGAGGGTCCGGGGCTGCCGCTTTCCCCAAAGCAAAGCTGTACGCATTCTCTCCTTGTTTCGGGTGAGGGGGAAACCCCCCCCCGCCGCCCCCATGACCCGCCGACAGCGGCAAGTTTTCGAAGATCCCACTGCCCCTTGCTGAAAGAACTGTGCCATGAGCTTTGTTTTTAGGGTGGAGCCAGCTTCAGACTGGGCATCCCAGTGGTTTTCGGGGCATTGTTTACCATGGGACGTGGGGAGAACGCCTGCCTGCCTGGCAAAGACCCCTGGCTGGGGCAGGAGACACATGGTTGGTGGTCCCACCGTAGCTTTCCCAGGCACTGGAGTGTGATTTAGTCTGCTGGATCTCCCAGGCTCAGCTGAGGAGATCCTTTACAGCATGTTTCAAACACCCTAGTCACTTTCAGATTTAAGTTTTCATTTTGCTGTCACCATAGCATAGGGTGGCTTCTGGATGTAATGTTTTTCATTCTTGTTTCTTTCATAGGGAAAAAGACTCTGCTGTGCACTTGATTAAATTTTTTAGGATTTTATGTGCCAGGGGACAGACAAGTCAGTCAAGTGTCATACAGCCTTCCAACAGAAGCAAGTCTAGGAAAAAGTATGCCTGTTTTCCTCTTCTTTGCCTCCTGTTTGAGAATTAGGTGTCCCTTGATGAACGTGTTTTAGATGAAAACCCCCCATGTGTCTTGGGGCTCAGTGGTGAGCCCCTGAGGAGGAAGACTGGATTGCTGTTACTGGGAATTTTGTTCTTTTAAGTGCATATGAGGATTGTATTTACCATTGTAAGGAAGGTGTGCTAGTCATACTGAATTTATTAGCTGATTAGCATTAGAGAAATAAGTGCATGTTGAAATTATTCTGGTCTCTTAAATTGCTAACGAATGCAATTATACTTTGAGGGAGTGACAAATGTCTTCTCTGCACCCCTGCAACACACCTTTGTTTGCCACGGTGTGCGTCTTTATTTCCTGCAATGTAGCTGAAACTTCTTTTAGCTAGGGACTCTGTAAGAAAATTTCTTAATGGTGGCTTTTGTTTTCCTGATGCAGGCAGCGCCACCTGAGGAGCTCAGCTCACCCAGTCGATGTGAAGGCAAGGCAAACCAAGGTGCAGCAGATGAAGGGGAGGCAGCGAGGTCAGCTGGTGGAGACAGCAGTGTTGCTTTGAGCTACCCGAGCCTCCACCTCCATGCCTACAGCATCGAGAGCATGACAACGTTTCCCAATGGCTGTGGAAATGGCACCACTGTTACTTGTATAGTTATGGATAATAAAGAGCCCCAAAACCAGACTACCTGTGCCAGTCATAATGGGGGACACAGCACCAGCAAGAATCTTGAGGAGGAATTTCAAGAGGATAAGCTCAGCCCTTCCAAAATCATGCGCTTTTTCTCCACCCCTCGGAAACGGGCTAATTCCAGCTCTGATAGGCCTCGTTCTCTGGTTTTGATGGGCAACTCATCCACATGGAATGCCTTTTCTTCTATCAGAAAGATGGGATCTTTCAAGAAATTGAAATCTTCAGTTCAACAAGGAATTCAAACAAAGGAATGCTCAGACATCTTAAATGAGAACAGCATAGGCAAACATGGTTCAAATGGAGCTGTGGTGCGAGTTCAGACTAACAGGTATTCCTATTCGGGGCCTCTACATGATTTCCAGAATGCAGTGGATGGTTTAGCTTCTGACTGCTCTGATGTGGAGGAGAGCGATGAATCCTTCCTGAGGAACACTCATCGCTCACGCAGCATCAGGCGGGCTTACGGTGCTGGCCGCATAAACTTGCTAGACACAGATAAAGTTCAGAGTCGCCACAACTGTGTTAGGCCAACATCACCTGTCATTGCAGAGCCAAAGATCTGTGAAATTTTGGTGAAAGACTCTGAAAACAACAGGATCATTTATTGGAGAAGCAGAAGTTCAGATAATTTGAACTTCTTGAAGAAAAGCTCATTCAAACGGAAGTCCACCTCAAACCTTGCTGATCTGAAGGTTGCAAATGAAAAACAGATGGCAGCAAGGACTGTGAGTATTGCTTCTGCTGACTCTGACAAAAGTGGTGGAAACCCTGAGAGGAGATCCAAGCGATGGAAGAGCCCTATCAGGGCAAAGGATTTTGACCGAGTTTTGAAACTTGTCAGTAATGTTACAGATGTTACAAGGAAGAAGGATGGCCCCAAGAACATGGCTCCTTCTCCCAGTGAGCTGTCCCAGAGAACAAGATCAAACAGCAGGCTGCACGATGACTACTCCCGCAGGGTTTCCAGCAGCACAGATCATGACAGGAAGAGATGCACCTCCTTGGTATCCAGTCCAGACTCTTCCTTGCCAGGAACACCTTGCCTGCAAAGCCCTGTGATTGCTCAGGATAAAAAGGCTGAAATGAATGTAGTTGTTTCTGAGGATAAAAGCCTCAGGACGTCATCAGGTATCCCAGACTCTGATAGCTTTTCACCTACTCTGAACGACATTAGTCCATTTCCCAATGAAGTCTTTTATTCGGACTCAGATGAACCAAAAGCTACCCAGCAGTGTACTGATGAAGCTGAAAACCTTCATGTTCCAGTCAGGCCAACTACTCCAAAGCCTCAGAGTCCAACTGCAGGGAAGGTCAAGTGCAGCATGAATTTCCAGTGTCCAAACCATCACAGCACATTGTCGCTGAGCTCATCGGAGAGCGAGGAGAGAGTTGAGGTACCGGGGCTGAAGTTGGGCAGGAATCCTGTTTGCTTCCAGGACTCAGTGCAAACTGTGTATTATGATGATGGAAATGAAGACAGTGGCATAAGCAGCCACTCTCAGCTGAGCCTCAATTTAGCCTCTGGTACTGAGGAGAAAAAGGAAGAGGTAAGAAAGAAAGAAAGGAAAATCCTTCAGAAGTGATGTATATTCCCTATTGGGTTTTGTCTTTATTAATGCAAAACAATGCAAACAATGCAAAGTAATGGCTGCTGCAGCTTGTTATTGCTAAAATATGCTGACAGCAATTATTTCCTTTAAATATTCTCTTTGGATGCTAATGTACAATTATTTTTTCTTTGCACATTAATATCAAAGGAAGTTTTAGCAGCAAAGGTATTCATGTACGTTTTCAAGGGCAGCTCATTGCACCCTGAAGATACACCACCTTGTCATGTGGCCTTGTCAGATTTTACCAGCCTGAGCAGGGTCTGGCTGTGTTTCCTTCACAACTGAAAGGTCTTTTTAATTTTAAAGAGTCCGTGTATTCTGAAGTAGTGTTGACTTACTGTAAAACACTTTGCCTGTGGAAACCTTGCAGAACATGGTAATATTTATAGAGCAGTGTGGCGTGAAAGACACAGTGCAGAGGTTTAAGCATTCAGTTATATCCAAAGTTTTCCCTGTGCAGTGATGACCATACCGAGGGTAAACTGCTCGCTTATTCTTTTGCTTGCCAGCTGCAGACAGCAGTACTTTAGACTCTGGGCTGAGTGTGTTGCTACTGTTGTTTTGGTAAGGACACAGTTGTTTTCACTGCACCTAATGAGTGATTTCATACTCTCAGTGAATGGGTAGATAGATATATTGCAGGACCTTTTTGGTAAATTCACATGATGACACTGTGCCCCCACTTAAAATACGCTGTGAGTTGGCACACATGTTGCAATGATTTGGCAGCCTTGGTGAAGAGCTGTCAGACATACCCTGCACCTGTCTGAAGCAGTGAGGCTTAGCTCAGCCCCAGCTCACTGGGGCAAATACTCATCTGGATCTGTATAAATATGCAAGTCATTCACAAAATAAAGCTGACATATATTTTAAGCCACCTCAGTTTGACTAAAGTATCTTAGACCTTAGGTATGAGGTGGGCAAGGCAATGCTGCAGCTGCACAAGCTTCAGCTTTCATGCTGTGAAGTTTTAAAATGTCTGTGAAGCTGTCCTACTTTAAAAAGCTTGGCACAGTTTTTGCAAACTAACTGTAAATGGTTACAGAGCTTACCAGTATTGTCCTTCTGCTAGAGAAAAGCAATTTTGTTTACTGTTGTGTTTGCAGCAATGGTAAGATTGAAAAAATAAACTCAGTATGTATAAATGCCTGGGCTCAGAGGAATCTCTTCTGGAGCCCTAGAACTGCTCCAACCATCCATATTTTCCAAAACACTCACTTACATGCAAGGAGAAGCTTTCACACTGCCAGAAGAGGCGAGAGTCCTAGTGTGGATAGATGCCAGTTGTATTTCTTAGGAGTAAAATGAGAGGTGGAATTAATGTTACTCATCTACCATCTAGTGGTGAGCTGCCATCATGACCCGAAGAAATTAATCTGATCCTTCCTCTTGGCTCCCAGCAAACCAGTACAGTTTTTACATGAATGTGTGTACATTGGGTGGATAAAAGTTACTGCAGTTTTTAGTTTTAACACCACGTTCTGTTATTATCTAACATGCAATTTAAGCTTTCTCTTTATATTATAACATATTTTAGGGTAATTGTGAGTGTTCTTTAATGCTTGCTTCAGTTGTCTAAAATACAGAGTGTGCACTGGTGGCAGCTCTGGGTTTGTGTAGTGGGCAGGCAGACAATATGGGATGGATCCCAGCAAAATATGAAGGAAGTGGTGGCTAGGGAACAGACCCCTTGGCTGTAAGCCCTCACTGTGCTGTGAGCACTGCCTGGAGCCCCTGTGCTCATAAAAACAGTTGTGTCCACTCACATGGCATAGCTGCATCCAGACAGACCTCTCTTCTGATGGAAAAAAACAAAGTTTTTGGAGGTGGTAGCTGTGGGTTGGAAGCAGAAGCTGTGCAGGACAGGGTCTGCTTTTTTCTTACTATGCAAGGATATAAAGTCTGTTAGTTGTTTTTTCCGTGCCTGCTTCTCGTCTCATACACAGCCCTAAAGCTGTAGCACTCAGAGTGACTGCAGAACAGGTAGAGTGGTATGGTTTCTTCCTACAGTTTCTTTGGAGGATTTAATTTCCTGCTTTACAGCATGCTTCCCTTAGCATTGAGCTAGCTTGGCACCAAAAATACTTATGCCAGGTTATTTTTTAATTGGAGTTTATTTAGCCTGTAGGCACTTTTATGAATGCTACATACTCATACAATGAGGTCACTGGGGTTTGAACTTTTGACTACAATTCATTTTTACCTTACCCCTCCGCGTTACAGAACTGTACCTGCCCAGCAAGTTGTTCTGTGATGGCTGAGTGCTTAGTTTGCTCTCAACAATCATGTGAGATGCAGTGTGGAGCCATGGACATCACACATTTTCAAAATTTGTCTGAACCTTAAATACACTGTGTTGATGGACAACTCTGCACTGTTTCCATGTTTCGTGGATCTGCCTTTCTGTCCAGATTTCATGTATAAGCCAGTATGTATCCCAGTACAGCCACTAAAGCTTGAAGACATATTTTGGTACAAAGCTTAGAAGGTCCTAACCACCAGTCAGGCTCAAATAGGTTCTCTTTTCAGGACTGGCTGCTGTAGCTGGAAGCAAGTGTAGTTTATTTAAATGAAATCTGTGGAATTTGGACCATCTCTATATTTTCCCAAATATGGAAGCTAAATATTTCTACCTTGTGTTTCCCCACCACTGTAAAGCTGATTATGCAGTATTCTTGCAAGGACATCTATTTGTTCATCAGAATTGATGTTTTGGATTGTTGTTTTTGTTGGTTTTTGGTTTTTTTTTTCTTATGTGATTGAGTCTTGAGATCCTATCACTTCTGTTACTTTGTTGGTTTCACCAAAATGTAAGATTTGGACTGGAGCAGGGGAGATTTCTTGGGTTTTGGTCCTGACAGAGGTTGCTTCCCAGGGAAGAGCTAATTAAGTGCAGCCTGGATCTGTGCCTCAACCCTTCTGAAGCTGCAGAGGTGTGAGTCACCGAAGCTCACCTGTGACATCCCGTGCTTTGCCACTGTCTGCTTCATGCTACTGTCATTTATATTCAACATGTTGCTTTTAAATAACATGAAGAGATGATTAAGTACAAGCTTGTACTTGTTTGGAGTGTTTCACATAGTCTTTGCTTTCATGAAGGAAGAGCCCCATGTCACTGGAATAATGAAAACTTACTCTGTTTCGGACTGGCATGTGTCAACCCCTAAGGCTGCCTGAACATTAACACTTCTGAATTTGTTACAAAAAAGGAAAAACCAAGTTACTTGACATTTCACCTAGTCTTTCACAAACTCTGGTATTTAGGTTGCCTTGCTGGCATCTGGCTTCACAGTTCACCAGACTTTCTATTACTTGAGTACCTTATCTGCATGACCATAAGTGAATGATAAATTACAGTGGAGAGGTAACTCTGCTGTAATTATGGTTGAGTCACAGTTTATTTGCAGACAATATTTTAATGTTCTAAGACCTGTCTGTCAACTCATTTATGTTCATGCCATATGAAAGTCAGTGGTCCCAACTAGTCCACATCATAAAGTCCCCAGTGCTCAGCTGTTGGCAGAGTTGAGCTGATTTGTCCTAGACAGGTCTCTGGGCTCTGAATATTGAGCACACAGAGCTTCACTTGGAGGTCAGCTTAAAGAGATGAAGGGGAAGAAGAGCTTTAGGGGTGGGATACAGAAGACTCAGACATGTCTTCACTGTGTGTCCTCACTATTTCTAGCTTCAAAAAGTGTCCTCACAGTGAAGGACCAAAGGGTGGTAGCTGGATGTGGTTATGTTCAATGCCTGCAAGGAGCAAGCAGCAGCCAGGATCTGAGGGTGGTCATCTTTAGTACGTGCCTCAAGTTCCTGAGTGCTGTGGGGCTGGGTATGAGCGTACCTGCTGGGAGCTGCCTGCTTTCAGCTCTCTTAACTCTTCCTTTTGGGTTTATTTACCTCTGGTTAATCCACATGCAATTTAGAGTGTAGCTTAATCAACCTACTGTACAACTGTAAATGCGATAAACTGTGAAGGATGATTAGGTGAAGTAGTGGGGGAATTTAAAAAAATTTTTAAAGTGGGGTAAGTTTACTCCTAAGGGGCTTGTAATTTGGAGTGAGAGCTCACAACTCCAGTGGCACTCTGGTCTTGCTGACTACAGGGCCTGGGGACAGAGCAGCAGAACCTCTCTGTCACAGGCTCCCAACAGCATCTGACAGAAAACTGAGGTTTCAGTTAGACCAAGCAGCACTGGATTTCCACTAAACTCTGAGCTGCTCACAAGTTGATCACAAGTCAGGATGCAATCCCACGATGTCCCCACAGTCACTCAGTCAGTGACTTCCAGACGCATTTGCCCAGAGCTAGACTAGAAACCACAGTGCATTGCTACAAACATAAACTGCAGAATCCATTGCTGCAATAATGCAGCACAGAGCCCTCAAATGTCAGGAATATCTTCCTATCACTGCAAAAACTCTTTCAACTCTCAGCACCAGAGCTGTCATCCGTTTGGTGCAGCCCATAATCATTTGTTGCTGTATCTGCTACTAGTAAGAACAAAAACAAGGCAATCGTGACAGTAATCTGAATTCTGGATGGGGTTGAATTTTAGACCAAGTAAGTCTGCAGTTCTTAATAAAATTTGCCATTCCTGAAAACTGTAGGATTATATAGAAGTTACTGTCATCCACTCAGAAATGTTTTGGATGGTGACAGGGAGAGCTCAGATGGACTTCACTGCAGTTAGCCTGAGGCAAGCTGCACCTTTATTGCATTTGTGCACCTCTGCCTTTCCAGAGCATCTCATATTTGACTCTGCCGTAGCTGTCCAGTGGCACCTCAGTAACACCCAGGTGTTGCTTACCCTGGGATCAGGACTAATAAATAGTACCCCAGAAAGTGGAACAGCACCTCTGGCCACGTGATTTGGTTTCTTACATCAAGTGCAGTGTTGAGTTGTTGGCACTGAAAATCCATTTCAATGGATTTTGGTTGAGATAGCCAAAGGGAGCAGAGCCAGCTGCAGAGTTTCCCCTGAGCCACCTGCATTTTCTCTTTCTGGCATCTGGAGGCTGCTATGTTGCTTGTGGTGCTGGGATGCTGTGGCAGGCTGGGAGACCGGCTCAGTGCTGGGGAGAGCGAGCACAGCAGCCTTGCCCCCACCCCATGCTCTAGGAAGTCAGAATTGGCAGAGGTAGAGTTGCCCAAGGCAGCTCCACCCCTCACAGGCTGGGGTTTGTGACTGCTGCTGGGACTTGCTGAGGGCAGGGCTTGGGCTTGGGCAAGGACAAAGAGGCTTTGCTGTGGAAGGGTGGAGAGAGTGAGGAACCAGAGGATCTCATTTTGGAGAGACTCTGAAGAGAGGCAGAGGGTTATGGCTTTTTATGTTTTGCTTTGTTAGCATAAGTTCCACTTCCAGCCTGTGGTTATCATCTGGCTTTTGAGATTTGCCAGTGAGTATTACAAAGATAGCCTGTAAGAAGAAGAAAGTCCTTCATTTTGCCAAATAAAGGGAAATCTTTTCTTTTCTTTTTAGACCTATTACTTGTTCTGGAGTGTTCTGAGTCAATTAAGAAAATACTTAGGGAATTATTTAGGATTTATTAATATCTATACATCTAAAAGAAGCACAGAATATGAATATCCCTTTACTATACGCTGCATGCTTGCTGTTCCAGTTCAGATACTGAAGGAAAGAAGGGACAGTGTAAGAGCATCCAGCTGTCCCCAAGTATCAAGTCACCAGAAAACTAGAGGAAATAATTTTCTAGTTTTAGCACATTTGCATTTTTATATGAGTGATAAGATTATTTCTGCAAAGGAAATGCATTTCCCTGCAAACTCCTCCCCTCTGCCATTCGGAAATATGTTAGCTGATTTGGTTTTGGAAATGAATTAGAGGAGAGGACGAAGGAAATGCTTGAGGCTGAGGAACAGATTTGAGAATCATGAGATCCGCTTGTCATTTCCAGTCCTGCCCTGTGCTTCTACATGACTTAAGTGCTTTGTGTCTGTTCCTTATCTGTGAAATGTGGATATTACCAAGGTGAACTCGCTAATCTTGGTGAGGCATATTGCTGAGAGGGAAAGCTTTCTGCTTTATCATTGATTGCGATAAGCAGGCTTTCAAGGATCAGGTTAAATGAAGCAAACCTGCATTAAAAGGCCTGAGAAAATAGATGGCTGCATTTTCTTTGTATGTATATAGCCTGATCTCTTAATGTGGTTTTATAGGTGTATTTGTTAGTTAGAACACCACAATTGCTTTGGTGTCCACAGATCCCAAGAGGAGAATTATATAAATTTTTTCCCAATTTTTAAAACTTCTAAAATGAGCATTTTACTACACCAGTTTGTATTGCTAATGGGGGTTGCTTTTGCTATGTCACAGGGGACAGTAATACTTTTCTTTACTAAAATGTGTAGTATTTCCTGCATCTATTCTGTGAGCTTATACTGGTGTAGTAAATGGTATTCCTTTAGGGAGTCCCCCTCAGAAGCAGCACTTTGCAAATTTTTAAACTATGGTTCCACACAATTTTTTTTGGCGGGGCAAGGGGAAAAGAAAAGGCAGGTTTTCCTCCAAGCAGCTAAAACTTACGTTAAATATTGGCCATGGTTGTATTACTTTGATTGCTTCTGCTTTGCTTGTCTATATAGGTGTAATTTAAGCAGGTTTGGTTTTTTTTTTTGCAGTTGTTTCATGGATTGTATTTTGTTGTCTTGCAGATCGCTGGTTGAATTGCCCTTGGTATTCTAGGGATAGATAATCAATGCATTTATGTGGGGTCTTCTCAAAGGCTAATTAAAAAGAAAATATGTTAGTGGCAGAGGAGGCAGAGTGATGTAAAGAAAAATAATATAGTGCAATTTGCATTTAATTAGAAAGGAATAGATGGAAATTTTCTTGAATTGGACTGGTTTAATAATTCTGGCTTGGTTTTGATTGAATATGCAATTACTGAAAGTGTGCTTTCCTCTACAGTAAAAGCAGTCATTTCCATAGTAGCTATTGCTGTGGTATCACTGTTGGAAGTTGTCACTGTTGGATCAATAGGGGATCACTGGGATCTCTTAACACTTCAGAATCTTTTTTTATAAAATCTAGAAAGAAAGCAATAAATAAATTTTCTCTGAGATGCTTTATGTATCCAGAGTTTCATAATCTCTGTGTCTGTTGGAACAGTTTGCAAAAAAAAAAAAAGTATTGATCATGTCCATGAAACATAAAACAAGCTTTTGACCTCATTTAGTACTGATGCTAAATGAACTTCGACTAATGCTCTCCCAACTGCTATTTATCAACAAGAGAAAGTGCAGCAGTTACCTTTTATCATGTACCTGGGTGGAGACATGTCCAGAATTCTACTCTGTTAGGTCAAGATGGTAAAATAATTTATAGCTACTAGGTCACAATCCCTTGGCCCTTTTTATGTTTGGTGGCTTGTATAAACTGAAAAGCCAATTCTTGATATTACTGCTGAGTTCCTAAGATTTGGCAGTTACTGTCTTATACAGAAATAATAGCTGTTTAATAGTCACCAATTATAATATGTTATATAGTTGTCATTGCCAGTGTAAGACATTTGTACATTTTTATGTAGACCCCTAAATATGTGCAGAAATGTATATTCTTGATCAAAATACAAAAATACCTGCATGACCTAGCACAAGTATTGTGATAGTTTCCAGCCTTGTCATTTACAGAAGAACACGGATTGATTACCCATCAAAACTTTTCACTGAGAATATGTAGTAATTGTGTTCTGAAACTCCTCAGCCTGCTCAGGTTTACCTCATAACTTATTCTCAGTCAGAATCATCATCTGTTTAATTTATCACACCTTTCAATGAATTGCATTTGGAAATTAATATGCATTTTTGTAAAGACATTATTAGATTTTGATTATCTGTTTTCTCTGGGTTAGAAAAAGGCAGCAGTAGTTAGCAAAATTGCATTTCAGCCAGGCATCTCAAACATACAGAGATAACAGAACAAGAAGTACTGCAACTTATTGTGTAGCTAAGGAAAACAAACAAACAAAAATAC
>VXAX01005887.1:11475-56320 GCA_013399835.1 Leptocoma aspasia
AGAAGCAGAAGCGTAGTCAGGATGTCAGAGTGTCAGAGAAGCATAGTCAGGATGTCAGGATGCTCTTTTCCCTGGAGAAGGGGAAGGCTGGGGGGTCTTTGTCCAAGAAGCACCTACTTGTGACTCCCCAGCAGATTATCAGGTAGGAAAAACCTTTCAGGAGAGAAGTGTCCCTTTTTACCTTTGTACTTGTCTGTATGTGCATGTTATGGAACATTATTGCATTCTGAACTTAAAGGTAAAATTTTAAAAATCCAAGTAGGTTACAGTAGGGGTTGAAATGCAGATTAGTGGTCAGGGAGCCTCAGCAATGTACACAGTCATAAAGGCCTTTATAAAGTGGGGATTTTAATTAGGGAGTTTATTGGCTGAGCACATTGACAAAAAATAAAATCACTCAGGGCTTATTTTTCCTTTGCTGTCGTGGTGTCAGCCCCTAGAAGTGTCCCAGCAGCAGGAAGCTGACCAGCAGCAGGTTCTGTTGGGTCAGGCTTCTAGTTTGGGCTTTCTCTGGAGCAGAGAATGGGATCAGGTATAGAGGATGAGGGGTTATTCATGGTTGGTGTAACTGCACCAGCAGAAGTCTTGCCATGCATTTCAGGTACTGGCAATTTCTTTGCCATATCACTGATAAAAGTTGCATCCACATAAGCAACCCTTTATCAGTAGTGTACAATTCAGATCTTGTGCTCCTTGGGCAGCACTTCCTCTGAAATCAGTTCTGAGTGCTGAGTTATCAAAGGTACACAGTGGTCTGAGTAATAGTTGGAGAACAGGGCTCTGAGGGCTAAGCTGAGATTCCAGTGATTAAACAGCTGATGCTGATGTTGCTTACCTTGGTTGTTAATGAGTACAGAGAATGCCAATAGCAGTCATGTGCCATTAAATGGAGCAGGGTTGTACCAGTGCCAACCTGAGCTGAGCAAGATCATGATCAAGTTGCTTGATCCTTGAAGTTGCTGTACCTGGATTGGGAAATCAGTCTGGGCCCAGGCATGGGAAGGGTTTGGTCTGGCTGGGCACAGACTCAGTGGTGTAGCTGTTTACCTGGGAGCAGCCTGGGAGAGCTCCCACTGTAGCCTTTTGGGTGTGGTCAGGGGGTCCTGGGGAGCACAGCATTAACAGCACACCTGAACATGGCACCTGGAGTTGAGCCCAACTAAAAATAGCTGTCAAGTGAAGTGAGGGGCAGCTATCAAAGACAGCTGCACACAGTTGGAAAACACCTTGTGGTGAAGCTGCACATTTCTGGACCAAGCAGGGTTGTCCACAGCACTGGGGAACATGGTTGTAGCTCCATCCAAACCTACCTGCAATCCAGCTTGACACCTGGTTCCTGCCTGTAGTGCTGCCTGGCTGGTCACTCAATAGGCTTGGGTGATGCTCTTCTTTAGAGGCTCAACTTGATTCCTGGAACATAAAAGACCCAGCACTGCTGGAGATGTCCTGACAGGCTTCCCTTAGTCCCCAGGGGCTGCTTCTGTGTGGTCCAGGCCTCCCATAGGTCCTGTGTCATACTTGCATGATGCATGGCACGTGGAGATACCTTAGATTCCTTTGGACATTTGAAATGGCCATGGGTGGTTATGTTCAGACAACAAAGTTTTTTCATTCTAGATTTCTCCTGGCTGTGATGATAGCTTTATTATCTAGTTAATGTACAGTCAGCTCCATTGCAGAATTGAAATTTAAATGTGGGAATCTGCAGCTAAGAGTGACATATTGGAAGGGAACAATAGCAAATATAAGTGTAAACTGGATTGAAGTAAATGGTCATTTAAAATGGTTGTATTTGTAGATACACTGCTGTCAGGAATGAGGAAAGCAGTTGAAATACAATGATTTAACTAGGTTGTTGTTGTAGGAATTTTGTTTTCCAGATAAAATGAATTCATTTGCATCAGCACAAACAAGCAGAGCTGTTTGTGTTTGCAGCCTCAGAAGAAACCTAACTGAGGATACAGCCTAAAAGGCAAGATTAATAATCTTGGTGGCTACTATTGGTGATCCTGTGCTATTGCTAGACTAGCAGGTGTGAATTTCAGAAAATACAATGTGTATTAATCTTTGACCTTAGCTTCTCAGAAATCTCAAAATGCCTTGAAATTTTTGACCAGCATAAGCCAGTGCATGAGATTTTGATTTTCATCCTATATGGAGTGCCATGTATATTTCTACACATCTGTAGATATTCCCAGTAATAATTATACAACATCAACCTGCTTTCACTTACAAAAGATTGATTAGGACAAGGTAATTTGAGGTCAGCAGTGGTGCACTGGTATAAAGCCAGTCACAAGTGGACTACAATGGTTTCCTCAGAATTTTTTCCTTGATGTCAAGAATCACACTTATGTTTAAGTGACTCCAGTACTGGACCCTATGAGTTGTGTACTAGATATTTTTATTCCTGCTAGTAAGTGGTCACTTGATCAGGTGCTGCTTGAGCAGGCCACTTACAGGAATGTGAGATTATCAGTCCTGTTTCCCCTGGTTTTTGCAGTGACAGGATTATGTTTTCTCTTTTAGTATTATTCAGTGCAGTTTATAGATCTAAGACTAAAAACACACATCCTTCAGCATTGTTTATTGTACAGCAGAGATTAATCTGGCTGTCATTTGGATCACTACTGTAGGTGGAGTCCTGCAGAATGAAAGCAGTCCTCTGCAAATGTTCTTGCTCAAGATAAGGGTGTAAGCAGCAGATTATGAGATGACGTGTGACGTGTCCTTCCCTCAGTCTAAAAGTACAGGATCATGGTATGAACTTTGCCTGACTGGTTATGCAGAGAGTGTGCTCACATTTGTAGCTCTTATGGATGAAACTTTGCGAAACAAAACCATAAAATGACCCTCGTGAGCTCCTTTCTCAGTCACTGCATATGTGGAGACCCTTTACCTGTGTCTGATTCTGAGGTAAGAACCTTATTTAACCAGTGACTTTGCTGCTCAGACTTGGAGAGGCTGTGCTGAAGGGTCAGCTTTGCTGAAGCTGTGTTTATGCACCAGCTGGGCAGTGACTCCCTGCTTAATTAAATGCACTGTTCAAACTGGTCCTGAACACAAATCTGTAGAGAACCTGAAGTTCTTGCTTGAGTGACAGGTGTCATGCCATAGAAACCAAATTTTTAAAAGTACCTAGTTTAGAATAAATTTCATGCTGTAAGTGAAATAATTGAATGTAGAGCACTGTGTGATGTTGGTATTTTTTTCATAGTTGCAGTAATCATGTTAAAATATTGACTGTTTAGTAACTCTGCTTACTGGCTGAAGTGCTTTCATACCATGGAATTAAGATATCTTTCAAACAAAAAGCAACATCTGCCCATTGTATCACGAGACTTAAAAAAGACTCATTGGATTTGTAGTGTCCTGGCTGAAAATGGAACGTAGACAAGAAGGTGACAGAAGATAAATCCTCTGTCACAGGCATCATTGTAAAAGGAAGGCTGTTTCTGGGCTGCATGTTTGCTTTGGTTATGCAATATCTGGAATGCCTTCATCTGGTCTGGAACAGATGAACAAAATATAGTTAGAGAGAGACAAAATGATGCTTTTCTTTTTTGGAATACTTACTAGCTTTCTCTCTTTTCTATTTTTATGAAGGATCTGGGAAAAGCCAAGAAACACCAAGAAGTCAGAAATTTAAAGGAAAAGTGAACATAAATTTTTGTGTGCAGATATTTTTTCTGAAAAATTGCAAGGGTTTTGCTAGAAAAAAATATAATAGTATTACTTCAAATGCATTGAAGTGCTTAAAAATCTCTACCAAGTATTTCAGCTGAGGTTATTTTATTTCTAAACTTGTAATACCACTGCAGTTGTGATGCTTGAAGGCATTAACCTCTGTGAGCCAGACGTGCTGTTAAATAGGAACAACATGCTCATTTTCCAAGCTTCCTATCTAAACCCATCATTTTTTCCTGTGTTGGTGCTATAATATATCTCTGATATAATCTGTATGACTTTAACGTCCCAGAGCATATGGGAAGTGAGCTTCTCCCTTCCAAACTGGACGAACTCGCTCACCTAATTCACTCCTGGCTGCAGAATCACTAGATCTGACCAAGTGGGATTGTGGGAGTGAGTGGTAGGAGGGAGTGTGACTGCCCAGTCTGGTATCAGCTTACAGTTACATGGATCTGCAAGCGGTCAAACTGCAGCCATGCTGTTTGTTTCCATCACTGAACAGAGGTGAAACAGAGAAATATCATAGAATGGGTTGGCTTGGAAGGGACCTTAAAGATCATCCAGTTCCAACCCACCAGCCATGGACAGGGACACCTTTCAATAGACCAGGTTGCCCAGAGCCCCATCCAGCCTTGCCTTGATCAATACCAGGGTTGAAGCATCCACAGCTTCCCTGGGCAACCTGTTCTGGTGCCTCACCACCCTCATGATCAATAATGTCTTCATAATATGTAATCTAAACCCACCTTCTTTCGGTTTAAAATTGTTGCCCCTTGTCCTGTTGCTGCAAGCCTTGGTAAAAAGTCCAAAAACACAGTTAAGTTATTTTTACTGGTGTTACCTGTAGTATCCATCTTGTGCATAGAAAGAAGTCCTGTGAGCACAGAGCTGTCTTTCCAATATGCTATTCCATGAATTCAGTGTTTGTGGTAGGACCCATCTGTACTGCTGAGGTAATAGGTGAGCTTTTAGTGTTATTAGTCTTGTTTGCCAAAGAAGTACTGATTGTTGGGTGTTTACCTTACTCATCACAAGCATCATGATATCTCTGCTTTGCAAAGTTATCTCTTCCTGAACTGTCGATTGCATTTGTTGCATTTATGGTAACTCCTTCTGTTTTAGACATGTTAAGTTGATCTGCCATATGGCAAACTCAAAAATGATTAACTGTCAGAAAATTCTGTGGCTTATTTGACTTGTTCACATTTAAAAAGGTTGTTTCTGATGACCACTGGAAGAGGTCCACATCCCAGGATGAAGAAAAGGCAGAATCACAAAAGGTCACACCCAGGAAATGGGGCTCTGGAAAAAGATCCCGGCCCAGACCTCTCTCAGACTATGGCCAAATGTCGATCCGAAGTTTCTCCATACCAGAAGATGCAGTTGCAGTGGAGTCTCAGAAGACAGACTGCACAGATGGAGAAAATCAGCCAGGACTGGCATCTGTTGGGTCTGTGATCCAAAGCAATACTGTAGGCTACCACAGAGGACGAAAAAGAAGACCCATCTCCGTAATAGGTGGGGTCAATTTCTATGGAGACGATCAAGTGGAAGAGAGAGAAAATTTGCTGACACAAGTAAGATAAGCAGATGTGCTTTGCAAACTGCAAAAGACCCTTTCACTTCCTTGTCTCTGTCTTCAGCCTAGAAAATAGAATGGATGCTTCCTTCTCTTCCTTCCCTTTTGTCAAGCTGACATCGTGTACTTAGAATACTGCTTTCCTGGTCACTAATTACTTTGTCTTCTTGCTAAAAATACAGCATGGAACAAACCTGATACTGACTTTGGGATAATCTTTTCTGTATTGTAAATTAATCTGATTTCTTTCTTGGCATGGTCATTATGTCTCGTGTTGGTCTGTAAGGGCTTATTTGTGTGTAAGACAGATGTGTGTTTAGTCTCCTTATAGGGTGTTGACCATTGGGAGCAGAATAGTACAGTCAAACACAATGATAACACATTATTTATTGATCATTTCAAATTATCCAAAAGCAGGCCTGTTCAAAAACTCTGGCATTAAAAGTGGTGTTCAAAATCTTGGTTTTGGCATAGCGAAGATACTTAAAACTAATGAAGACAGTGCTTGAGAAAATTGGTAATAAATTGAGATATTAATGAAATTAAGAATTTAAGAAAACTGACAATATGAATACAATGTCTGTCCATGTACTACTAAATTGATCAGATGAAACAAAGGTAGGAAACCTATAAGCAGGCAGTGTGTACTTGAGTAGTACCTATATTTGCCATCTCTGTTGGCATAAGTAAAAGAGTGAGAAATTAAAAACTTCTGAAATGTAAAAATTGCTCCTTTCTCCCTGGAGGTAGTGCTGAGCAAGTACCATATGTAGAAGAACTTACTGTTGTGTTGGTGATCATGGCCCCATCTTGCACTTGGTGGCAGAGCTTCAGGCTCACAGGCTTTTGTAAGACTGCACTCATCAGGTATTTTCTGCCTTCTTGGAAAGCTGGAGGACTTCTGCCTAAAGCAATTGTCAAGCTGATAAAGCAACAGAAAAAAGAATTAGTATTTGCATCCTCAAAAAATTCGATTCCGGTGGTTATTAATGAACTTGGAGTCCTGTTAGTCTTTCTCAAGCCACTTCATCTCCCACTGGGAAGTTTAGTGATAGTAAAGTGCTGAAACAATGGCAGGATTTTCAGTTTCCTGTGAGAAACATTTTGTAACATGAACACTGTTGTTGTGTACTGCATACTTTTTCTTTATAAATCCCTGATGAAAAAAATGCATCTTGATGCAAAACCCCAGCTTGAAGCCAATGAACATTTTACCCAGGCAAAGGGCTTTGTTTCAAATCATATGTAATTAAGATATTTTAAAATTAATTCTATCTCTTAACTTGGAAGGAAGAAAAAAGAGGAAAATTATTGCTTCTAATTCTAGGCCATCTTACTCAAGCATAATAGATGTATTTCAAGGGATAGTAAATATGGGCAACTTGCTGTACTGTGTAAGGGATTAAACACTCTCCAGGCCCTTCCTTTAGTGCTGAAACCAAATTGTTCTCTTTTCAAACCTTGTTCACATCAGTTTAATAGTGAAAGAGCATGCATCAAGGCAGCTATTTGAGTTGACTCTTTCCATGCTCCAGTGCTGCCATAAGAGCTTGGTTGGAGTTAAATTGGCGCATTGCTGGATCGCTGTGGTCAAGACCAAAACTGTGGAGCATTCCTAACAAGGGCACATTATTAAACCAAATTATGGCCTTCCCTAGGACTGCCACTGAGTAAAAGCACATCCATGTCTGTCCAGGGAAAGGATTTGGACTGAAGCCTTATAAGAAAATTTTAGTTGCCCAGAAATAAATAGCCTTTTTTGCTTACTCAGCCAGTTACTTGCATACAGTTACTGCCATCACTTTTATTAGCTATTTGATACAACAAATCAGACTTTTTATGGTGAAGGATCCTGGTATGCTGATAAGGCACTTAGGAAATGAAGTTTAAAGATGAGGTTGTAGATGAATCATATTCTCTACACATTGAGGTTTTTGGCAGTCATAATAAAAAGTAAACTTTTAGCTGGAATATGAAAAAGGGCTCATCAAGCAGGCATATATGTGCTAGAAGTATTTTATGTGGGGCTGTCAAAGACTGCTCTTCACACTGATGATTTTTTTTTTAAAGCTTTGAAAACCCTTGGGAATATTTGAAAAGTACAAAGCTAATTCCTCTTCGCTGTATTTTGTTTTGGTATGACAGCTTAGGTGTGAGAAAACATTTTCAAACAATACTGTCATGAGTTTCGTAACGGAGTGTCAAGAGATAGTTCATTAAAAACCATCCCTGGTGTTTCAGATTACTTGATAGAAGAACAGTAACAACTGAACAATAAGAGAAGATCTAAAGACAAGTTTCTCTGAAGTTCATGTGCTGAAGCCTGGCTGTTTAATGTTGAATGCTTATGCAAGATCATTTAGCCTGGCTAACGTGGCGTTGTTCAGGGACAACATAAAATCAGATTCAATTGGCAAATAAAACAGGGGTAGGTTTTCCAATCATAATTTAATAAATGAATGATTTATCCAAAGAAAATGACTTTGAGATAAAGTTGCAATAAACTTGGTATTACCTCTTTCTTATGAGATTCCTGGGAACTCAAAACAGAGCATCATTTAGATAATTATTATTGTCTTGTTTATTTTACTGACAAGCAATACATTTAACTGATGAAAGCAGAAATCCACCACCTCTTCAAAAAACCTGTTCTAGTGTTTTATCACCCTCATCCTAGAAAGCTTTTTAATTAATCTAAATTGACCTTCCATCAGTTGAAAGCTATTCCTCCTTGTCCTATCACCATTGTAAAAAGTCCCCCTCCAGCTTTCTTGTAGGCCCCCTTGAGTAGTGAAAGGCCATAGTGAGGTCTCCCTGGAGCCTTCTCTTCTCCAGGCTGAACAACCTCAGCTCTCTCAGCCCAGTCTTCATAGGAGAGGTGCTCTCACCTTCTGATTGTCTTCAAAAAAGAGTATTTACGAGATGAAAATTACAGAGCATGTCTGACCACAAGAGAAGGCTAAGGAGTTTTTAATGGAACAAAGAACTGTAATGTAATAAAACTTGTTCTGTGATGCTGGTGAACATGGTATGCAGTGTTTAAGCAATGTCACTTCAACATAGGGGGTTTTACTGCCCGTGTAAGTAGCTGGACTATCTGGAGAAACCTTACTTCATACCTGAGCTTTGCTCAGTTGGACTTGCCTGTAGCTTTACTAATACTGGATTTTCCTGTTTCCTCGGTAGCCTGTGACACGGCCACCTGTTCCAGCACACAAGGTGCCCCCGTACAAGGCTGTTTCAGCCAGGTTCCGGCCCCTCACCTTCTCACAAAGTACCCCCATCGGCCTGGACCGGGTGGGACGGAGGCGGCAGATGAGAACATCTAATGGTAAGATGAGTATTTTTAACTTTCAGAAAGCCACGCTCCAGGCTAAGCAAGAGTTAGAATATAGTATGGAGGACAAAAGGCTGCAAACCAACTCAGTGACAAAGTAACACCCAGCTAAGTTGCTTTTTTTTGTGAGCTACTAGTAGCTGCTGTTCCCATGTAAAACTTTTTTTCACATCTACTCTTTGGCATTGCTGTGGTTTATTGTTCTGTACCACTTACATGCCTGTATTCTCCACTCTCTTATTCATATACTTGCCTGAAGTCAATAGATTACATAGGAAGTAAGTTCTAATATGCTTAAGTTTGTACCTGAACACTAGCCACACCACACGTGTATTTTTAATTTTCTATTTGCCATGCATTCAGCTTTACTTAGATAGGCAAGCCTTAAATAATTCAGTGGCTTGCTGGTGAGTGTAGCCCAACCAGAGCTCTGGTACATGAGGGACGGGTTCTTGGTAAAAATTGCCTTTTTGGAAGCACTGCGCTTTAACAGGGCTCACTGATGTGTCCTGTGTAATTTTGCTGTAATTGTTTACTCTTAGCATGCAATGCTATCTGGAGTTAATAGAAGTAGTCTATTAACTAGTCTAGTAGTAGTGGAACATTTATTCACAGGTGGGACCAGAAGAACCTGGTTTAACACCATTTGTGTTTCTTCAGACACTGGCAAGATTTGGAAATAAAAGCAAAATTTTCACTTTGTATCTTTCACTGTTAATAGTGAACAAAGCACTGTTGGGAACCTTCACCCTGAACCTTCTGGATCAATATGTTTACAAGTCAGTACTTGGCTTCTATGGTTCTTAACTAAGTTTTAGCTGCAATGATGTCCAAATTCTGCCAAAAATGCTTTAACTAAAAATTAGTTTATGTAAGAACATATTAAAACTGAATTCTCCTGTTTTGAATAGAGCATGACAGTTTTTTTCAGGAGGCAATCTTCAAGAAGCAGACTTGAGAATTTCTAGCTATGGTAATAAGAGGGACTTAATCCACTGAGATGAGCTCAGTTGGTTGGAGCATGGTGTTGATAATGCCTACGCTGTGGGTTTGATCCCCATACGGGCCATTCACTTAAGGGTTGGACTTGATGATCTTAGTGGGTCCCTTCCAGTTCAGAATATTCTGTGATTCTGAGATACATTATTGGGCTGGTTTAGACAGCTGGTTTAGGGAACTAAACTCCAAATAAGCAACTCCCTTTCCCCGGCCCCTTTCAGTAATGGAGGGATAATGAGAATTACGAGATAACAATTTACTAAAATCGCAGTGACAACAGTAGTGTTAATAACAAAAGTATGCAAAAAAAGGTGTCCTACCCACAAAAAAGGGCATTTACCTCTGTGAAAAAAAACCCAGATCTTCCTGAAGACAGTGCCTGCTGTGGTGTCCACACAAAGGCAATATAATTACTGTTCCTGCATCTGGGCCACGTGGTATTTGGGACACAAAGACAATGTGTCAAGGAGAGCTTCTGCTGCTTAATGTTCTCCCCCACCCCAGTGGGAAAACAATGAAGGAGTAGGGCAAGCTTCCCCTTGGAAGCTCAATCTTCGCCTTGTGCCACACCGCCACCTCAGACTGCTCGGCTTTGCTGGTTGGGTTCTGCACAGCTGCCTCTGGCACTGGTGCTGCTCCATCCAGCTTGGCTCAGTCCCACACAGCTGCCTCTGGCACTGATGCTGCTCCAGTTGGGCCCTTGTGGAGCTTGGGCTCTGTGTAGCTCCGCTGGGCTTGGCTCTGTGCTGCTGCCTCTCTCTGTTGCTTTTTGTTCCCTTGGAGTGGCATCTCAGACTCATCATCGATGTCCTTCACTGTGTCTTAAAGCCATGACCTGAAGGAATGGGAAAAGGGACTTACAGTGGTGGAGAGGGACTGGGTCCACTTGATTGATCCCAATACCTTCTCCCTGGAGAGATCCAGGAAGATGGCAAACTTTGGTTTCATGTGCCTGGCTGCTCCTGCCAAAACCACACCCCCAGCGATGATGTGGGTGGTATGGAATAAACAGTGCTAGAGGCTCCACCTCCTCTTCTCTCTAACCAGAGATTTGTATTTTCCATTTGTATTTTCCTTTTAATTTATATTGTAGTAAAATATTGGGAACTACTTTAAAACCTATGTCTGGAATGTGTTCTGCTGTATGCTTCTTAGTACACTTAATGATCCAGATCAAGCACTGAGGTAAATTAGACATCAAATGCTGTGACTCTTGCTGAGATTATGTGGTGTCTCAGTCCCTGATTCCAGAAGGACCACTCACAGAATAACAGGTCTGCCATAATGTAGTTTGTGGAAAAAAGAGGCTCTTTTATTATCACAGAGTAGGATTTTTTTTTTCCTATTTTTAGTTATCCTTTCCAATTGATGTTTGGAAACTACATGAAATAGTATTAGTTACCTAGACAGCTGCCTGAGAGCAATATCTCTTCAGGTATTTAGGTTTTGAATAACTGGTCTTGTAAACATAAGCATCAGGATGACAAATACACAAACCAAGATTTCTGCCACTTTTCAGGACAATGAAGCCGAAGCAACCTTGATTATGTTAGATGTGACTTGTATGAGACCTTGCAATAAACATAGAAGTGGAGCACGAAAAGTTTCTGAAATCAAAACTCTGAAGGGAAGTGGGGAATATCATGGACTTCAAAGTTTGAAAGCAGTTGCAAAGGTTTATTTGGTAGCTCCAGAAGAAAATACTAAAATGACTAGTGTCATACATACTGATCTCTTTCCTTTTTTCTCTTAAATCACTAGGCGCTTCCTTGTCTTTGAATATGTGAGAGTTTTTTGTTTGCTCATGCACAGTGAAATTTGATAGCACAAAAGCCCTTTATTATAGAAAGTAATTCTAAACCCAAGCACTGAAAACCAGTGGTATCTTATTTTAGTTACTTGCTAAAGCCAAATACATTACATGCTTTCTTCTTATAGCAATGGCAGATAAAAGTGCAGATGTTAATTTTTAGAAAACAGATGTTACAGGACAACGAATCATCATCTGTAGGAAAGAGGGTAAGAATCAGACAACACAAGGAAAACTGCCCTTGAGACTTACGTTGCTACTCTTGCACTTGAAGGGTTACAAGTTTTAAATTATATTAAACAGGTAGTCTATTTGTCACTGCAGAGCAATCTTTATAAACATCTGAAAAACTAACTCTTTTTTTTTTGCATATTTTTGTGTGGGACTAGAATTTGGCCTGTGTGGAGCACAGCTCGGGAATGACTCAGGAGAGTGGTTGGTTTTCTTAAAGAGACAGCTCATGAGTGGATTCAGATGTTCAGTGTCTGCACAAATTATGTGGGAAGGGAGGTATAAAATGAAATTTTATAGAATTCTTGCTGGTGTGCTGAGTTACTCACGGTAGTAAAAGTGAGACATGAAGCACTGCACTGGCGTCAGGTGTTGATAAAGCTAAGGTAATGCATGTGGAGGAGGAAAAGACCCTGATGTGCTGGCAGAAGGATGGACTTTGAACTGGATATTGCCATTCAGGAAAAGATCTTGCAAGCTTAATGGACATTTACAGAGTCAGTGCAGTGCATAGTAACAGTCAAAACAGTAAATAAAAGGGCAGGAGTTTGTAGGAAATGAATAGAGAACAAAACAGAAGGCCCAATTGTGCCACTGGTGTGTGTGGGGGCCATCTCCCCGTTCCTTTCCGTCCCAAAAGGCATTTTTTACAGGGGACGATACAGAGAAAAGCAAAAGGACAAGCAAATCAACTCAATGTGTGTCTCTGGGAGAAGTGATTAATGTGGCTTGGGCTCTGCAATATGGAAGAAAGGACAATAGGAGAATAAAAGTCTGTTTGGCACAGGAAAAATGAACAGATAAATAGTTATTGTTTCCAATAATTTAAGAGCTAAAGGGCACCAGATGAAATCACTAGAGAGCAAGCTCAAAATAAAAGATAGTTTTCACAGTCTGTAAAATTAAACTATAAAACTAATTGCTACACATTATATTTCACATCCCAACAGTTTAAAAAATTCAGAAGGTGGTTTGAAAAATACAGTTCATTAAACACAAAGATATAATTTTTGCCCCAGGAGGGATCTGACTGATCTGGAAGATAACTGGAATTTAGGAAAATACATCAGAAAAATGCCATCACACGCCTCATCTATTTTTATGTTCCTCCCTGGGCATCTGCTGCTGGCTGCTGTCAGAGAAGTGGTTGGGGGTGACCTGTGGTCTGCCTCAGGATGGAGGCTTCTATGATACCAGGGTGTTTCTAGAACTGAGTTTTCTTGAGGTGGATAAACTAGCTTTTAGTATTTTACTAAGTGCTACCCCTTTTCAGAGTGCCCTGTGCAGTGGCTAAGACAGCTCAGCATGCATTTGGACAAGGTCACTGTGGACTGCCACTACAAAGGACAGCCTGTGCTTCCTCCTGTCCCTCCCTGGCTGATCTACAAGGAAATGCAGCCACCACCACCTCACCCCAAATGAGCACTTTTGTGGTGGTTCAGTTTGCCAGATGTGCCCATGCAAAGGAGGGAGAGCAGATGCCCCTCCACCCGAGCAGCATTCCATGGTGGCATTAGGTTAGCCATAGGGCAAAAGCACACAGTCTGTTCCTTTCTGCAAAAATCAGACTTAAAGAGTTTCAGGTTGTTTTTCAGAGGTTGTTTTTGAAATGTCTTGTAAAAGAGCTGTATGGGGTTTGATCTGGTTTTGCTTTGGCAGTTGAACTGTTTTTCCCCGATGGGCAGGGGTTTGACATGGCAAAGATCTTGTCATCTGGCTGATTAGAAGTGTGAAATTTTCAGTTGCAAGTCCCAGGATCATCAGCACTTCAGTGTCATCAGTGTCACTTCTGTTTGTCAGCTTGCTTTGTTTTAATAGTTTATGCCAAGAAAAATGCAGTGTATGAAGATCTTATGTAGTAGCTTGTTTTTATTGTGCTATCCAACTAGAGTCATTGCAGCAAGAAATAACAGGGAAATTTGAGGGATTCAGATGATTATTTCTGTCAGTCTCCTGTGCATCACAGCACAAATAAGATTTTTGCAGGAAGACGGCATTAATATTGCAGGGCGATATTTGGCCTTTCCTTCTCTGAGGCAGCGCTGGGGAAAGCCATGTGATTTTAGTGGATGTTGAGAAGTTGCTGCATGCAGAAATGCCTCCAGGGTTGTGTGAACACATCCCTGGAGGAGGCAGTCCCCAGTTACAGGACAGGCTCAGCTGAGCAACAGTTTTCAGGTAAAGAAGCTAATAAGTTTTTGGGGCTTTCCAAACTAGGCGTGGCACTGTATACAGACATAAGTTGTAGCAGGCTTTGCACTCTACTGATGGGAATAGCTCCTGCCTTCGCTTCCAGTGCATGGCCTGATCCAGCTTCACTCCAGGAGGACACAGATGCAAGGGTGAATGCTGGCCCATGGTGAATTAATGAGGTTGTGCTGTGGCTGGGTCAGACCCAGAGAAAGGTGGATGGTTTGAGTGCTTTCCTGCTTCATTCCCTATTTCATAGAGCAGCTGAATTAAGATTGTAATTTCAGTGAGAAAATGTCTCCCTCCTCCCCTGTTTTCCTGGGAGCAGTCTGCTGCAGCCTTAACACTTGTGCTGCTTGTGCCCTAAAAAATGATACAGCATTTGCCTGTGAAGCAAGAGAAATGGTGCAAAAAATACTTCAATTGTTTACTTCTACTGGAATTTTAACTGGTATAGTATGACCGATACTCTGAACAGTGTTGTAATACAAGGAACTCCCAACTCCCATCCAAATCGTCTCTCCCTCTGGATTGCAGTCATTTGAATAGATTGAAATCGCATTTAGCTGCTTTAATGAAAAACAAATGCAATCCCTGGCTTGCTGTGTTCGGATGTTCAGGCTCAGTGGGAGCGGTCTGGGCGGCTGCAGGCGCAGCGCAGCCAGGGCCAGGCAGCCAGGTTTTTGTTTCTTTTCTGGAACTTCCTCCCTAAGGGCACCCCATGATGTCAGAGAGCCGGAGCTCGCGGCAGCCAGGCTGAGCGGCTGAGTGCGCCGCTGGCAGTTCCCAGCCGGGCTCGGCCTCGAAGGCACCGCCGGGAGCTGAAGGCAGCTGACAGCCTGTTCCTCCGAGCTGTGGGCAGCTCAGAGCCTCTTGTGATCCTCCACCAGCCCTGTAGGACTGAGCATCGTCACCTGTTGGAGGTCTGACGGCAGCATGGTAGCCAGGGGGGCAATGGCACATTTTTGGAGTCTGGAGAGCCTTCAAATGGGTGCGTGTGAGTAGAACATGCTCGCTCTTGCTTTTTTCACGGTGTTTTTTGCTTGAACCGGTACACAGTGGCAGTCAGGGGGCCTGGCTGATGACACTTACATTGTGTCATCCATGGGAACCTGCAGTACTGGTGAAAAGCTGCTAGGAGATCTGCATTGATCCCAGGCTGTCTTTTAAGTTTTTTGCAGCCCGTTGGTGCAAATAGGAAAGTACACCCCTCCCTCTGGTATTTCTGTCTGTATACAATAGAGGAGAAGATGCAGAATGCAAGATTTCACTTGATTCTATCCTACAAAGTCAATGTAAGCTTGTTGATTCTGTCCCAAAACTGTAGTTATTTTTGTCTGGAGTCAAATGAATTAGGTTATTTTGATGTGCCATTATTACTGGAACAACCCCACAGGCAGTATGGATAGCGCAGTGGAAATGTTTAAAGGACCACCGGGATTACATTTTTGGATGTTGCTTTATAAGATAAAATTGATTTAATGGAATATTTATTTGCAGATTTTTTTAATAAAGCATTTTGAGTAAGCTTCGCAAGATGTATTTTAAAAGTTTATCAGTGCTCAGATTAATGAGTTTGTAGGAAAAAAAAATCTTGATTTTTTAAAATAGGGGTTCTGCACCCTTCCTGCTTAGGCAGATTACACTGTTAATGTGAATGTATATTTAAAATGCTAGGGAGTAGAACAGAATGGTTAAATAGCCACATTCTGTTGTATCAAGACTTTACCATATTTTTCCATTTTTAATGGAAAGAAAAATCTTTCAAGTTTTTTAGTGAATCTGTGTGGTGATCTGCTTTGATCTCTCTGGCAAATGATTGCTGAGATGAGCGAAGGTGCTGGTGATGGTATGCGTGCCCTGAGGAGGGGGTTGCAGTATTTCTCCCTGTAAGGTAAATAGCAGATGGCAGCAGAGTGCCTGGTGGTAGTAGGTGCACGGAGTAAAGCCAGGAGTCATCTCTTGCGACTCTCACCCATCGAGAGCCCAAAGCTCAGCAGAGAGGCAGTGCCCAGGTCTGAAGCAGAGTAGAGAAGAGGCAGCATCAGGATCCTGCTGCTCAGCCTTGCTGCTTGTTGGAATTGCCAGGTTCAATAATTCTGCTTAAATGTCCCTTCCCAGGCACTCAGGAGTAAGAGCTGCTCTGTTGACTGTGTGGCAACTTACCTGGGACACACTAACCTTTAGCAAAGAAGTTCGGTGCTAGCAACCTATTCTGAATTTGACGTTTTACTTTTTAATGCATTTTTGAGCACTGTATGATCTTCAGACTCTCTAGTTCATAGCTTGGGCTTGCCATAAGAATAAATCTTTAGAAATAAATTAACAAGGACCAGAGAATGCACTCAAGCTCGGGGCCACTGGTCATGAATGCTTCTTGATCACGGGTGGTTTGAACATTACAGGCGGCGTTCAGAGGCAAACCCACTTGGACAGGGTCCAGCACTGAGCAGTGTGGGTGTCAGTCAGACAGTCAGACTAGTTCCTGAGGTCAGCCCCCAGTTCTCTTCCTCTGCCAGTGGTGATAGCCAAAAGGATCTGTCACCCAGTGGTGTACCCCAAATGGGTTTTACAGTTTTATACAGTAACAGTGTTTCTCCTGGCTTATGTGGCTGTGTAATAAGATGAAGCCCATTTTAGTCCTGACCTCTCTTTCTATACAAAGCTGCCTCTTTGGTCAGAAAGTGTACGATTGTCAAACCAAGAAATTGTTGTGATTTGGGACAATTAGAACAAGGTTTTTGTAGGGTCATCCACCATGCCCAGTCTGGACTCTGTCCCCTTGAGCCTTGCTGCCAGAGCCCCCTCAGTGCATGGGAGAGGTGGCAACAGCCAGCACAGAGCTGGGGCTGCATGCAGGCTGCCCACCCCTCTCATGGGTGGGTGGGCACAGAACCATTGGGTCTTTATGTCCCTGCAGGGGATGTGATGGTGTGACGGCCTGGGGGTGACAGTGTCCTCCCTGACTGCTGGGGGCTGCTGAGGCTCTCTCATCTGCCACGTGGGAAATGGCATTGGGGCTTTCCTTCTGATACAGGTCATTTAAGGTTTCTTCTGGTAAAAAATAAGTAAGGAATTGTTGTAGTTCCGCTTTTTTTTGCATACAAAGGTTTCTCAGTTTTATCAGCTGCTAAATGAGAAATGCTAAAAAAGAGTAAAATGTATTTAATGACGGAAAGGTGGTTTTCCTGACATGTCTGCTGCCCTCCACTTCTGCTGTTATTGTTTTATTCGTAACAACAAAGGCAGTTTCTCAGCAATTCCTCTTGCATTGTTGTCTTTCTTTGAATCATAAAAATGATGAAGCAAACAGCTGTTGCACTTTTGTTTTAGTTGCTGCAGATGGTGGGACTGAATCTTCAGCCTTAGTGGATGACAATGGCAGTGAGGAAGATTACAGCTACGAGGAGCTCTGCCAAGCTGCTCCCAGGTACCTGCAGCCCGGAGGGGAACAGCTAGCAATTAATGAGGTAATGTCCGGGGCTTTGCGTTGCTGGAATGATGGGACAAGGATGGGGGATGCAGAGGGATGTTTTCCACATTCTGAGTTTTCATAGTCATGAAAAATTCAATGGCAGTAGCTCGTTTCTTTGGGAGGCAAAAATACCTTTTTGTGGGTAAAACTTTCTTTTGTATACTCTTTTACTAGCATTGTTGTGGTTACTGCAGTTTTTCTGTAAATTGTGATTCCTTCTATAACCTCTCCTAGTGTTTCCTCCACTAGAGGAAGGGAGGGAGGGAAATGGGACAGTTTGATGAGTGGGTTTAATTTTCCCTCTGGGTTTTAAACCATCACAAATGGTAACTGTTACCCTATGTAACTGCTCTGGAGCAGGATTCTAATTTTTTCATTAATAAGTATATGTGTAGATTCCTGAAAATCTGGAATTTTGGTTTTATCCTGTAACAGGAGTAATAGTAGGCAATCTAGTGAGCTATGTTGATCTCTTTGTAGTTTATAAACACTTCATAGTTTTATCTTCTGTCCTTGGCAATCTCATTTTCTTCCTGTCTTAGCTGATAAGCGATGGCACCGTCATCTATGCAGAGGCTCTCTGGGACCATGTCACTATGGATGATCAAGAGCTGGGCTTCAAAGCTGGAGATGTCATTAGAGTTCTAGAAGCTTCCAACAAAGACTGGTGGTGGGGAAGAAATGAGGACAAGGAAGCCTGGTTTCCAGCTAGCTTTGTCAGGGTGAGTAACGCTTTTGCTTCTTGCTTTTGCACCATTGCAAGATTCCTAGCACAGTGCAATAGTTGTCATGGCATTACATTTCATACCTGATCCTCAGCATGTTTATAGCTGAACATCAGTGGTGTAACCCCTGAGGAGTTCACAAGGAAAAAAGCAGTAGAGAATCACACCCTAAGATCCCTTAGCTCCTCTGACAACTTTTATTCTGTTCTTTGTTTGGTCCCTTTGTAACCAAAGGAACTTCTCAAGCAGAGATTACAAGATCAGAAAGCTCAACCAGAAAGTCATCAATTGCTGACTTTCCTCCTTACAGAGAAGGCACAACAGTTCTTATGAGGGCTGGGGACAGCTATGCTGCAGGGATTTCTTGGTAAAATAAGGCTTAATTTATTATCAATGACACTGTGTAGAAATCTGGTTCACAGTCTGAGCTCTGCAGTCAGAACTCACCCAGATTAATGACAGTATAACTCTCAGATGGTAAAAAATTGAACTATGTTTTAGAAAATAATTTGAACTACCTTTTGAGAACCTGTAGTGAAACTTGGGCCACACTACATACACCAAGTGCAGCAGGTGGTTCCTCCCTTTCCCGTTCCTAGATCTCTAGACAGCATGGGCAATCAGACAGAAGTTAAAAAGGAGGTGCTGCTATCTACATCATACAGATGGGGCACAGGGAAACAATTTAAAAGTGGCTGAGTATCTACTTTTGTAATTTTTACCCATATGCTAACTTGGCCAAACACATTAACCATTAGTAAGGTTCAGAAATAAGCTTAACTCTGAAAAATACGTGGACAGCACAACATGGTCTCTCTCAAATACTGAGTAGAAAGTCATGTATTTAACCAGACAGAAATCTCAACACTTTATTTGAATGTGCAGTGAGTACAATGAGATAAATCCTGTTGGGAAGCTCCCTCTATAAGATAAGAATGAGAACATGTCTGTATCCACTCTCCTCTTAGGTATGAGAAGTTTGTAACAGTTTTACCACATTTTGTAAAACTTTCTGCTTCACTCTAATTGCTTTGTTTGTTCTGGCTGCAGCTGCGAGTTAATCAGGAAGAAGTGCCAGAAAATTGCAGTAATATCCAGGACGAAGAACAAGATTCAGATATTAGCAAGCATCGCCAGAAAATAGCTGAAAACAGGGATCAGATGAGAACCAACGTTATACAGGAAATTATGAAAACAGAACGAGTCTATATCAAGCATCTCAAGGACATCTGTGAGGTACATGCTTTAACCCGAGGACGTTCTACTGACCTAATGAGAACAAATCATTCCATATAAGTTAAGAACCACAATGGTTTCTTATATCAAAATACTCTCCGTTGTGCTTCTGATGCTGTCAGTCAGATTCTTCGTTTCCTCTTACGGCTTTCCTCTCTGATGACTGCCATGAGCCATTGCTTCCTTTCTTTTAAAAAAACTTCCATTTTTGACAGCAAAAAAGTGCCTCTCTGACTCCTATTTCCATAGTAAATGAGAGAAGGAAGTCCAGTTTATTTAGAGCTTTTTGCCACTGTATGGAAAACTTCGAGTAACTGTAATAAAATAATTTACAATTCAGTGAAAAACTTCTTGGAAGCAACCTGGAAAGAGTATTTGCCGAGCATGTTTTTTCCCTGTTTTCTTGAGTGAGGAGATTTTTACTGGATGCTTAGGAGTTATGAAGAAATCTAAGTGGGTTTTAAATCTACCTTGCTTGTTTGAACCATAAAATGGGGGTGGTTTTCTGCTTTTTTTCTCAATATTTGTTGGAGGTTCACATTTAGGCAAGAAGCGTCTTAATACTTTTCACTGAAGTTTGCCTCTTCTGACATGATTTGTGATGCATTTGACCTGTATTTGACTTGTCTTTGTGGTTTGCATCTGGAATGGTGCTAAGCAACCTACAAAAATATTCTTTGTAGCCTTAGTTTGCTAGGTCTGTCCTTGTATTTGTCATGCTGTCATCCTTTAGTCCACCATTTACCATTAGATTATTTCATTCACAGCAAAGTAGACAAGGCAGCAGTAGGTTTTGATTTTTTTTTTCCTTCATTTTTAGATCAGGCCTTTTTTATGCATCTTGAAGAGAGAAAAAAGGGAGAGAAAGGACAGAAATTGGTTATTAACTGGCTACTTTTAAAACATTAAATGTAAATTTTGTAACTTATCTTCATTATTTACTTAAGCTAGTAAGATTGAGTGTGTGCATGAAAGAATTTGTATGCTCTGCTATGCTGCTGCCATGGCTAGCTGAGTTCTAGGACATGACTCTTATATTTTACTGACCTGCTAGTTCTTAGGCATATATTAATTAATTTTCTTTAATACCTATATCCTTTACCTGGTTTTTAATATCTGGCAAGCCTCTGAGTTTAGTACAGGAGAGCAAGCACACATTTTCCAAGAAGAGAAGCAATGGGCCATGCTCAACATGTGGGGTAGAGATAGTCTGCTGTCCTCAGAGTGAATCTGAAGGGTGGTGCAAGTAGGATGTAAGGCTGAAAATACACTCAAGTAAGACTAAGCCAGAAAAGCTACACAGATAGTAACTCAAATTTGCGAGCTCAGCCCTAGAATGAATCACTCAGGCTGGTTGTAGCCAGGATCATGAAGTTAGAGTATACCCATAAAACATGTTTTACATTCAAGAAGTGTCTGCAGTCCACATTACAGGAGCCGCACAGGAATTAGCTTTCCTCGTTGGTGCAGTGGGAAATGCGGTCGCTGGCTTGCAGCATAGCCATGCACAGCTCTCAGAGCAGATGGCTGTGGAAGAGACAGGAATATTCCTAACAGTGCCAGCAATAGTCATTGTTGCTTCCTGGTAAACCTCACCAGAGCAACTGCAAGGCTATTCCAGCTGTCTGCTCCCAAAGCTGTTTGCAGGAGGCCTGCCTGACAGCAGCCAAATCAAGGAGCCTGGCAGATAACCCCTATCGCATCAGTTAACCTTTGCACTCCCTAAACCCTGGTGCCATAATTGCTGTGAGACTGTGAGCACAGCAGCTATTCCTGGAGGTTCAGTCCCTGCAGTGTATTCCTAACAGGGAGATGTGGATGGGCTTTACACTCGAGAGGTTCCCTGGTTCATTTGGGGTACCCCGAGACAGGGGCTCACCCCAGGAATCCACATGTGAACATCCCAGATGCAAATCTGAACTTGGGCTTCTGTGTGTGTGTGGCTGGGAAACCATTCTCTTGCCTGGAGAGCACAGGGGTCTTGCCAGCTCAAATGATTCTGTTCAGGGTAGGACCTGTCTCACATCCTCAGACTAAGGAGTGTTTTTTATTTCATTTCAGGGTTACATTCGGCAGTGTCGAAAACATACAGGAATGTTCACCACAGCTCAGTTAAGCACCATTTTTGGAAATATTGAAGATATTTACAAGTTCCAAAGGAAGTTTCTGAAGGATCTTGAGAAACAGTACAACAAAGAGGAACCTCATCTAAGTGAAATAGGGTCATGTTTTCTTCAACATGTAGGTTGAAAAAGTTGATTCTATTTATGAAATTACAAAATATGATAATAAAAAGCCAAGTTACCATATTAGGAGGGGATTTTACTAAAAAGTGCTTCTTAAATAATAAACTGGCAGCATTTTAGAATGTAAAGTGACTTGCAATTAATTAAATATTTGTTTTAGATTTCTCCTCATCTTTAGCAATCATGTAATTTTGTAAACAGTTTTAAGTTTCCTTGTCAAAACTGTAATGATCACAGATGAGCTGGATCATTTGCAGCAATTTCATATTCAGCATTCAAAAACTTCATACAGACATCAAAGAAGGTAGGTAGTGAGGAGATAGGCTGTGAGTTCTTGATAGAGACTTGCTAAGCCTATAGCTGACTTCCCCAAAGAAAAATACTTCTTAAAGTGGGTTTGATTATCCTGAGTGAAGAAGAGACATTTATTTGTATGTTCTGACAAAGAAGGGTACATAGTTTTGACAGCTAAAAAGTCAATTTCTGCATACTTTCAAGGCTGATCAGCCTGGAAGCAATATAGAAAATAGATTGCTTTATCTAATTATATATAATAGATACTACAAAAATAGCTTTTCTCCTTTATAGACAAATACTTTAGTAAAGTTGTAACTTTTTTTTTTAATAGCAAGAAGGCTTTGCTATTTATTCAGAGTATTGCAACAATCATCCCAGTGCCTGCATTGAACTCTCCAGACTGATGAAGCAGGGCAAATACCGCCACTTCTTTGAGGCCTGTCGCTTGCTTCAGCAGATGATTGACATTGCCATTGATGGTTTTCTTCTCACACCTGTTCAGAAAATCTGCAAATATCCTCTGCAGCTTGCAGAATTGCTCAAATACACCACTCAGGAGCACAGGTGAGAGAACTAAAATAACAAATTCTATAATAGTAGTAACACCTAATTACTCAAGTTTTCTCATTGACACAACACTGAAGGTTTTGACATCAGGAGCAAAACTGCCATGGACCATGATAAACAGGGCCTCTTGGAACCATCACAGACAGTCACAAAAACAGTATCTGAAAGTGCAGCACAGGGGACTTCACTTAATAACACTCTTGAGAAGATGCAAGACACAATGAGGAATAAATCAAAGAGGGAGAAGGAAAAGAAGATGGTGTTTAAACAGGATGCAGGGAGGGATGTGTAATTCAGAGTGAAAAAAAGGCCAGCGTGTCAAAAGAAATCAAGGAGAAGGAAATCCACAGCAGGAGAGGGAAAGACCCATAAAAGTTGTGGATGTAAGAAAAAGTAAAGAGTGCCTTAGAAAATAGCCACAACCTGAGCAAGTTTGGAGGTAATTTGTTTTAGAAACTTAGTAGTAATAAACATTACCTTAGTTTGCAGTAAAGCCCAGATACCAGATTTTCAGCCGGCATAAATCAAGATTGAAGTTGCAGATAGCCTTTCTGGTATACCCCTGTGCTGATTAAATCTTTGACTAAAGTAAGATTTTATCTATAAGTGTCTGTCTTTTTATCTTGTATAATTGCAAGAAAGTATTCCATTGTGACCCCTGTGCTCAAAGTCCAAATGAAGCCTTGAGGCAATGCTTCCTTGGCCAAAGTCAGTACTTTAACCTTGAGAGAACTCCCCTTGGAGATCACTGGATTTTTGCCAGGGGCAAAATACGAGGTGTGTGAAGCACTGACATTTAGATGTGAAATACCTCTATTCAGTTCTGTGACTACCTGGGAAGTGCTGCAATAACAATTACTAACCAGAGTTTCTCTTTCACTGCTACTAATTTTAGAAAGGTTATTCTGTTAGGTATTAAACCTGCACATAAAGTGACAGTGAGGTCTCGCCACCTTCCTGCGTAGTACCTGTTTTCTTCTTGTGTGGCACAGCATCCAGAGATGCCTTCAACCACAGAGAGGCACCCACTGTGCAGAGATGCTCACAAACAGCCAGACCTACACCCACACAGAGCCTTGGGAAAGCTCCAGCCAGCTGGGGGTTTTGGTAGCATTTTGTTTTCATGAAAAATTTGAAGTTCCAATATGCACAGCCTGCTGTGAAGGCCACAAGTTGTGTAGCTAGTGTGGAATAAATACCAACAGAGAAAAAAGAAACTGAGATAAGGAAGGACTAGTGTAGCAGTATGGATATCATGTGGTCACCCTGTGGGACATCTCCCTGACGTTAGTAGGATACTGTTATTGTTAATCTCACTTTCTGTATTCAGTGTGGCAGAATAGAGTTCCCACAGATAAAAATAAAGAGAGGAGAGAATGCACACATTCAAGGGAAGCACGTCCATCAGCAGCAGCCAATGAATATTGGAACTGAGACAGAAGCAGATAAAAAGGACAGCAAGGCTAACCCCTTGGCAGGATTTTTTTCTGATTCATGCTGTTTTCTGCCTCTGGCTCCCTTTTCTGCAAGAGGCATTCTGATAAAAGAGGAAAAGCAGCTGCTCTGCTGGGACCCCGTAGGTGAGAAATATGTCTCTTTCCTTCTCTCTTCTGAGACACTCCATTTGACAAAGGTGAAGGAGTGATGGATGCTATTCAGAGAGGAAAGAAAAGCCTGCCTGCAAGCTTGGGGAGATTCATAGGCATGTTGGGAGCTCAGGAAAGAAGGAGGGGAGGAGAGCATTGTAAGAAGGAGAGGAGGATTGGCTTGGATTTACTGCACTAGTCCCAAAGCAGGAAGAGGCAGGTGACCATCATGGCTCTCACACATTTGTCCCATAGAAACGGGATGTTTTCTTCATATTGTCTCTTTTAATTCCTCTCTCTGGTGCCCCTGTTCTTGTGTTCCTCTCTCATCCTTTGTGGGGTTGCTTTTGGTTTTTTTCCTGTCCACCTAGCATTCCCCATTTGTGTTCATTGACCCAGTCACTGGGAACAAGAAGGAGAAAATACAGTTGTTAAACATGGTTAAAATAATGCCCTTCCCAAAAAATCCCACTAAAATATTGCTTAAAAACACAGTCCTTTGGTGAATTTCAGCCCTCCCCGAGGTCAGTGGGAGTTCCACCATTGTTTTCAGTAGAAACAATGTTGCAGTTCATTAATTGATCTCCTCTGCTTCCTTCCACTAATCTCATAATTTGCTCCTAGACAAGCCCAGCAGTACAGCAGCACTGAATTGTACAGGCTACTGTATAGGGTTTGGGATAGTGGGAATCAGGTTCCTCTTTTTTAAGCAGCTGAGTAGAGGGATAAGTGGATAATGTAAGCTAATATTGTGGGCACTGTGGTTGCATCATTTCCATGGTTTGTGATTGCATCATGTCCATTGTATAAGTGATCCTTGAAATGTGCTTACATTTCCCAGAGATTATAGCAACATAAAAGCTGCATATGAGGCCATGAAGAATGTGGCATGCCTGATCAACGAGCGAAAACGGAGACTAGAAAGCATAGACAAGATTGCCCGTTGGCAAGTCTCTATTGTAGACTGGGAGGTGAGTGTCAGCCTGTGCCTTTCCTGGGCAAAGGTACTGTGTACAACACTTGATGTCCCCTGCAGGATATGTCTTTCTGCGTAGGTGGTTGTTTGTGGTGTCTAGTTTTCAAGTGGTCATTGCTCAGTTAAAAGTCCAGTTGCTTCATTTACAATGTTTCTGTTACTGATTAACCTTGTTTATAGTTCAGGAAGAACAGCATGTATTAACATGGACACTTACCTTTGAGATGAGATGTCAAAATGGAGCTTTTGAAAGTGCTAGGCCTGTTGAATCTCTTTTGGAAGTTTGGTAGTTCTGTCAGAATAGGAACCTGTTTCACTGACTTAAACGTTTCCCTCTGTTTATGCAGCAATAAAATAGAGCAGAACCACATTGACTGAATTTACCTCTATGACATTATTTACATTGTGTGACATTTTCAAATCTAATAATAAAAATACAAGAAAAGTGAGTGAACTTAAGACTTGATTATATAGTGAGACTGGTTAGATACACAGTGAGATCTTAAAATATTATTTACTTATTACATATCTCTATATATATATCTCTTCCTAGGGACCAGACGTGTTAGCCAGAAGCTCAGAACTGATCCACTCAGGAGAACTGACCAAAATATCAAAACAAGGCAAAAGCCAGCAGAGGACTTTCTTCCTTTTTGACCATCAGCTTGTCTTCTGTAAGAAGGACTTGCTGAGAAGGGACATCTTGTATTACAAGGATCGTATTGACATGGACGAGATGGAAATTGTGGACACCGAAGATGGGAGAGACAAAGATTTTAACATCAATGTCAAGAATGCTTTTAAGATAATAAACAGAACAACAGAAGAGATTCATTTGTTCTGTGCAAAAAAACAGGAAGATAAAAAGAGATGGATGGAGGCATGTGAAAGTGAAAGGAGAAGAGTTCAAGAAGACAAGGAAATGGGTGAGTGGAACAATTTCTAAACAGTGGTTAAAACAAACTTGCTTTTGCAGTTCTTTGTTTTGTACAGACGTGCACTCTGTCTTCCTGAGCTGGTGTCCCTTTCTTACCTGACATGATATTTAGCTGTGTAAGTGAAGCTGTTCAGGTGTGTTTGCCCTGTCACTGTGGGCCAAAGGTCCAGGGCAGGTAGTTTCACTCATGTGATTCTGGTGCATGATGGAGCAAAATGAGAGATGAGATATGACAAGATGCAATTCACAAAGACCAATCCGTAATAAAAAAACATCTAAAATCCTAGTACACTTTTGTATGAATGATTGGTCAAAAATACCTGTTCATAAAGGACACTTATTTACAAAGCCAAGCAGAAATAATTGTAGATTTATACTGTCTGTGTCATATAGTGGCACCTCCTGTGTCCAAGAGGCCCATGCAATAGTATGTTGTCATTAACTACAGGCCCAGCAATAACACCACTGGGCAGTAAGTGCTCTGGCACTGGCACAGGGAAATGAAGCCAAACCTTGAGCAAGCAGGAAAAAAGGTAGTAAATCCTAGGACCAGTTTTAGACCTGCAGCCTGTGGGACACTCCAAGGACAGCGTGTCTTCTGTGTCAATGTATAGTTAGGATTGCTTTTTTGGTTTTGCATAGTTTCATGTGTCCTTTAAGATCGATGACAAAAGCTCCAGCAAAATTTCACTGGCAAAACATGTACAAAGAAAGCAGCAACACTAATTATAAAAAAGAAAACTCTTTTTAGTGTTTCTAAAAAGTCGTGTTAGTGCATCTGTGTATGTTGGCTGCATGAGAACTTCTTCTCAATAACACTCTTGAGGCTAAGGGTTTGGATTGACATCAGGTTAACACTGGAAGTGCAGTGAAGGGGATGATACAATTCAGAAATTATTAAAACTTAAACAAAACGCCAAATCTTATATTCCATGATCATGTAAAACACCTGGTCAGAATAATAGGAAGACAGGAATAACCCTTACATTACAAATGTAATCCTTTTGATCTTAGTGGCTTTCTCTTGTTTGATGCTGTTGTAAGTATGACGAAAATAAGGCCTCTTCCATATGTATTTTAGATAGTCCATAAGCAGAAGAAAATACTTAAAAGTTTGCCAGTTCATTCTCAAATTAAAATCAGTTTTAACCCTTCCACATTGCACCAACTGTTGCAATTAATCTCAGTCATCTTGAGTCTAGAGTAAACAATGAAGGAGCCACAGCTAAACTTCCCTCAGACTTTGCAAACCTGACCCTTCTCCAGTGCTGAATGAAACAGTGTGACATTACAGTCAGTGTTGGTGGGCACAGTGCTGACAGCTTTCATGCCTTGCTCTGTGTGGAGCTTGCTCTGTCACCTTGTGCTCACAGGGATGGGAGGCAGCTGCCTTCCCTAATTCGTCTAAACAGAACTCTAAAATAGTGGATATTGCAAAAGGGTGAAGGTGGTCAGAGGGTAATAGAGCAGTGCTGAGGATCTGATCATAATTGTCCACACAGTCCCTCTTACAACAAAGTTACAGAAGTAGTCCACTCCAGTATACAATGAGAAGCATAATACAGTGACATGGAAGGATGCTACTGAGTAAAACACAGCTCCTGCACTTTTGTGAGCAGGACTGAGATAAAGAAGATAAAAAGTGGACAAGTGAATGCTTCCATTTCCAGCCTTTCTAAGAAGAAGCATTCTTGAGCTCTGCACCACCTCCTGGGTGGTTACTTTATGGAAAACTAGAAGAGTATGTTGAGCAAGTTAAATGCCGTCTGTCAGGAAGCTCCTGAGGCTCTGCCCTGGGCAGCCACAGGTCTGTCTTGGTGTTACCATTCCTCCTAAGTGACACTGCTGCAGAAATCCCCAAGCATGAGGAAACTGCAAAGGTGTAGCAGCTACAGCCCTAAACTATTTATTCTGCTGGCACCTCATGAAAATCAACATATGATATTCAGAAGAGTAACCATTCAACAGTGGTGGTGGCACTGGCAGTGCAATTTGTCATAATAGCACTAACCCTTGTTTTGGAGCTGGGTCACAAATTCCCATGGTTGCTGGGTGCAAGAATTGCACAAGGAGGGTCCATTGGGCTTGATGCTCTTCAGGCACAGTGCAATACAGGGGGAAAAAAACCCCAAAAACAGTTAAAGAGAAACTGTATGTTTGATAATGGCACATAGGCACATGCAGTCTTTTCTGCCCATGTGACATCCAGCCTTCTGTAAAGTTGCTTTTCAAGTGTTGCAACTCACTATTCTGATGTTCCTGTTTTGGGACAGGTATGATGAACCAGAGGAAAGATAGTTGAGTTGTAATAGCTAATGTCCGTCTGGTCTTGTGAATCACAGTGGCTTGGATGTTTTCTCCATTAACCAGAAGACTGTTTCTTTTCTAAAATCTCTTCTTTTTTTGGCATAATTGAACATTTCCTTTAGCCAAAACCAATGGAAAAATGCCACTATTCTCAACCCCAGGTTTAAATTTGTCTTGTTGATTTTGTAAGCTATCTTGTTGGACTATACACAAAGCCTCTAATCTGACCACTCAAAGAATAAATAATACTCTTTCAATTCAGAACTGCAAATGGCATTTTACTTCTATTTTCAAAGACACTTTGGTGTGAGTCATTGTCTCCCAAACCATATCTAGCTTTTCTTAGCTTTTATGAATATATGAGAGAAAAGACCACAGCCAGAAAATCCTTCTCCAAACCACTAACAGTAACCCTAAGAAAGTGGTCTGATCTCTCTTGATGAAATTGCTTTCATTTTTAAAAATCTGTTTCCTTGTTTCTATAAAGGAAAAAAAAACTTTAACCCTGCAGAATAAAATAAATTACTGTTACCCAAAATTTACAGATGTTTTAAGTTAATAGGCTGATTTGTAGTAACTCTTTCATAAGATCAGGGTAAAAAACAAAGGGAGTTTTAAAAGTATAGAGAAGTGAGGGAAGATGCAGAATGGAATCGAAGCAGACACTTCATTCTGGCTTTGAACCACAGCTTCTGTGCTCTTTCTGTGCACACTGTATGTGTGAACTGAGTGCAGCCTTATGCACAGAATGAAATAAAACAGCATGTGCACCCTGATGTCACCTTGTGCAAGTGTGACATTTCCATGTATCTCAGCTGTGCTGTGCACAGGGAGAGGAACCTGGAGTGCCTCTACCTAGGTTCCAGACAGCACCAGTCTCTGGTGCCACCTTCCAGCAGATGTCTGTCACCTTTGTACTCACCACAGCTCAGCCATGCACCTGTCACATGATAGTAAATAGCATAGGGTTACCCATGTGCTTCATGTGAGTTACACAAGTATGTATGAGAAGCCCAAGTGAGGGATCCAGCCCCAGAATGATGCAGCCAAAACCACATCACAGCCTGCTTCAGTGTCTGCCAGATTTTGTGATATTCTCCTCTGAATGAAGGGAAAGATACCCAAATTTGTACTAACAGTGTCTCCAATTTGTTACCCAGGTTAGTTCAGAGTGTGTGAGAAACAAAAGGATTCTGCATTTGTGATCTATTACTTGGTGACTTGTAGATTTCAGAAATTTTAATTTACACTTTTTTTTTTAATCTCTTGTTATCTGGACTTATCTGTCATTCTCCTAGTGGAAAACCCTATTTAAGTTCAAGTTGATGACAATATAAAGCATACTTCTAAAAACTTCAGGTGTATTGCTACTAAGATTTACTAAAAAAATTGTTTAAGATACAGTTTACTAATTTGTTTTAATCTAATAGAATCAAGTATTAGATACAGTAATTTTGTACTAGTGCCCTAATTTACACTTTGACATAGGTATGGAAATCTCAGAAAACCAGAAGAAACAAGCCATGCAGAATGCCCGTAAGTCAAGGCAAGGAAAAATTAAAGGTGGGTGTTCAGAATTGCCTTACCTTCTTACTGTGTTCCATTGATCTTTTCATTAGGAAATAGCAGTCTGGCTGTGGCTAAGTTCTTCAGGCTTTTAAAAACAATTCTTGTGGTTTACGTGGAGCCAAATAATTACCATTAACCTGTATTTTAATTTTAAATTCCAATATCTGTGTAGACTGTCTACTAAATCAACTCCCTGAGCTTCTTCAAACAGGCAAGTCAGTATTCTGTATATTAGAGAAGAAACTCAAGAGGTAAGGCAAGCTGTTTATTTTTAAGGTTGTGAGGAACTGGATGCACAGGTTAAATTAGAAATGAGTGTTACAATTCCTTCCTTTGCTTTTACTCAAAGAGCTTGTTCTTCTTTACCGATTCTATGCCTTCTTTAAAATGTCCTAAAGTTTTTTTGCAAGCCACATTGCTATATTATTTACAATAACAGTCAAAATGGTTTCTTCTGTCATCTCTCTAGAAGGAAGGATGGACCAGAAGCTTGTTTATCAGGAAATGGCTTTTTTATTCATTTCCTCTCTCAGAAAATAATCACAACAGAAACAAATCACAACAGATTTTGTCCCTTTCCATCTTAAAGTCAAACTCTGGTAAATCTCTAGTGTGCTAAGAGAAAAGTGGAATAAGATGTAAATCTGAGTTTAGGAGTGAAGGTGTTAATGTTAGATTGTCTTCTGTTCATCGGGATTAATATTCTTGAAGCATTTTCTCTTTATCAAGCAATAGATACCCCTAGAACCTGTCTGGATTTTCATGGGAGTGGCTGAAGTTTGTGATTAGGAGATTCTGTTCAGAATGCACAAAGCTCAAAGTCTGAAGAACATTACCCAGGAAAATATATTTCAAATGGAAGAAACAACATTCTTGTTGGTAGCAGTATTTTATGCAGCCTTACTCTGACAGTGGACTGAAGTACTGGTATCTGCTGTTTGAAGTCATTCCTTTGAAATACCAATATTTACTTGTGCAAACAATACAGTCCAGCTGTGTGAAACTACTGCTTGTTTCTGGTAATTCTGTTATATTATTTTTACTGGTACGGTTGTCTTCTTAAGCCAAATCAATGCAGCAGTTAAAAAGTCAAACATCAGAAAAGGTGACCCTTAGTAGTTCTGCCATTCAAGATCACGGCAAAATTCATCATGTCCCCTGGCTCTGTGCTTAAATTTCCCTGGCTGACTCAGGTGCTCTCTCCAACTGTTCTTCTGCAGGTGTGAGCTATAACGGGTGTCCTGTGCCTCCTCCACACCAAACCCTGCATCCCCTTCACCAGCGACACATCACCGTGCCTACCAGTGTCCCACAGCAGCAGGTCTTTGCCCTGGCAGAACCCAAGCGGAAGCCATCCCTCTTCTGGCATACCTTCAACAAACTCACTCCCTTTAAAAAGTGAGGGGCCAAGGACCTGGAAGGACATCAGCACAGAGGGAGACTCACTCCAGAGCAAGACCCTGGAGACACAGGCTTACTTGAGCTCAGCAAATCTCCCCTTTCGGAGGCAGAACCTTGGGTTCCCTTGAGCCAGGAATGCAGCCTTTGTCTTGGGTAAGGAAGAAGTTTGTCAAGGCTGCTCTGAGGTCCATGCTGCCAAGTGTCAGCATTGCTGATGAAGAGCAGTCTCCCTTCTGACAAAGACAACTTGGTGATACTCAGAAACAGCAGTATTTGATCTCTGTTTCTTAGTTATGTTGAACTAGTGATGGAATCATGCAGGTCATTGTAACATTTCATTTTTCTTAACCTTATGCTGATGGCCAAATTTTGGGTAGAGAGGAATTTTTCCTTAGGGAGGTATCAGCAAGGAGTCTTAGGAGAATTTTCTCCTTCCTTCGGAGCACTGAGCAGAGATCATCCATTAAAATCAGATGGAGATATCCCATGTGATTAACCAGCTATTGCAGAATTTAGTGGACCCTAATCCTTCCTGTCTTTTTTCTATTACATTGCCAAATGGCAGGAGAACATCCCGCAAGGCCTTACCATATTCCAGATTGGAACGGGGAAATTTCATTCTGTCCTGTAGAAACATGAACAGAGTGTGAAATGGACTGTAAAGATATGTGCATTTATTGCACACAGGTAGAAGCAAGAGGAGCCCAGGGCATCTCAGATTGATTTATTTCAGTCAGAGCAATATATTGCATGCATGTATGCTCTTCAGTGTAGAGCTTTCAGATCGCTTTTTCAAGCATTTCTTCACCTGGGAAACTCTTCTTTGTATTTCCAATATGTTTGTTTCTCTGTGTAAAAAATACATTTTTATTTTCTCACGGAGATAATGTGAATGTACAAAATCAGAGTTGAGACAGTACATGGTGACTGCTGGCTATGTTACATAGGTCTCATGCTTTTTATTCATATACCCAGACTTAGAAAATAAATAAATAGTAATGTAAATATATTGAAGCAGTCTGGATCCATGCTTCTTGTACACAGTCATTTGACAATGGGTTTTGACCAGCAACTTCTTCAAAAAGAAAGAGAAGTCCTTACTGGAAGGGACAGAGAAATCGAGTGGACCAGAGATGGATTTTTGTCTTGGTGTCATCAGTCTCCATTGGAAGTGGAAGAACCTGACTTGATTAAGGTCAGCTCTTGCCAGCGTATGCAATTCGTGATTTGCATTGCATTGCTTCAATTCCTCTATGGCATGAAGTTGATCTGGGGGAGTAACTTTTAAAAAGCCACCAGAAAGAAAGAGGATCTTGGTATTTGTAGCACTGATAGTTTCTGCTTGCTTGGTCTCATCAAGGATGACAAGAGTGCTGGGAATATGGAAGGAAATAAAGACTCAGTATGTTTCAGAACTGAATTGCTATGAATGTCTTTACAATACTTTATCCTATGCTGCTGATTTAGGGGCATTAGCTGATGATTAGGATAGATCCAAGGGTATTCTTTGACGATGGGCACAATCAGCTTTGTCACAGATCTGTAATATATGAAAAACAAACAAGGGGCTAAATGCCAGGCATTTTAACAACAATGTAAAGAAGCCTTATTTTAAAGATGTATTTGTTACTACTACTATTGTTACCTTCATACTTTTATTTATCATCAGTGTTGTGAAGCCCAGTAGTAACTAGATTTTGTGATTTCATAACTTTGTGGCTGCTTCTGCAAAGCCCAGGTTTGTGGTTTTGATTTTAAATTAAATCTTTTTGACAACTGTACATTTCAAATGCCTTGTGTATATAGCTCAGCAATAAGGCAAAGTCTGGTTTGCTCAGCCAAATTGTGCCCTGCATAGTGAACTTCATTGCTTGTGCTTTCCCATAGCAATGGGACATGATCTAAACTAGTTAAGAACTGGAAGTGCACACTGACATTTGTAGTGATCCAGCTGAAAGAAAATGCACAAGGAATTCAGTGAAAAAAGCTGCTTGTATATTTCTCTTGATGTTTAAGCCAGCCATTGCTGCTAGATTTGTTAAAATAGATAATTCTAAATACTCAATTTAAACACAAGGAGCAGACTTCCAGATGCAGACATGGATGCACGCCCTTCCCCTCAAATGAGTAAGCCTTCTGCATTTCTTACATACCCATTTTTGTGGCTACGTGCCACGTTCAGGCCTGTAAACCAATGAGATGCGTGTACGGTGCGAGAGAAGATGATGTTTTTCACATTTTGAAAGACTTGTTTGAAGTGCAGAGAAAGGCTGAAGTTGGATTGCAGTGCTCACCCAGAAGCTTTGCCATCTGGACCTGAAGACATTATGAGATCCACACTTACATATGTGTCTTTGCTGAAACCTACTTCCTTCCAGTGCTCAGTTCTGTGGGGTGCTGGAAAAAAGGGTTTGGGGATCTTTCTTCTGACATGTCAGTGCCCATGAAGGCTCTTCCCATGTATTAGTGCTGGTGCCTTAGCCCTAAAAATGAATAGAAATGTTTGCATATGGTTTTGGATGCAGCAGGTTTTTTCTCAAGAAGTTAATTTCATAGAGATAAAAAGAAAATATTTAATGGTGCAGATTACTCAGGACAGTTTTACATATATGGTTGTTTTGTAAAGCTCTCTCCATCTTTCTTTGCAATATGACTTTGCAACAGATTTAAGATCAAATATCGTAAGACCGGCCAAATTTATACTATGCCATAATCTTAAACAAATTATAGTGAAATGAAAACACACAATTATATTATTCAGCAATTAAGACAAATATTTACTTGGGAGTTAGCCTCACTTCAGAGTTTGTGGGAAGGAGTTGCAACTAAAATGTAGAAGTTTGAATTCTAGCAACTCTTGCCCCGATTCTCCTTCTGGTGACAAAACTTATATATATATATATCATCAGAAAGCTGTGATGGCAACATCTGTTCTTTTCCACTTGCATGCTTTAAGTTACTATAAAAAAATCTAGGGCAACCACTATAAGAACATTTGTGCCTCATTTTGATAAAGCCCAGCCAGAGCCTTCCTGATGGCCTGCTGAGCAGATAACCTCAGACTTTTTGCATGAAATGCAGTAAAATATAATTGTCCTCAAATGTATTCCCACTGAGTTAGGAAATGCCAAACCATAATTGCATCCAACTCAGAGCATTTGATGTATAAAATAATAAGATTGTTTTACAAGTGGCTCTTGCCATGCTAAATTTCACATTGAATTTTAGTGGTCAGTGTAAGAACTGAGTTCAAAGACAGACTTCTCAAATGTTCCACATTTTAGTTGTCTTTTGGAAATAATTATATCACAGTTTTTGAGCCAAAGGTCTTTAGCCATAACTAACACAGTACCTTTCTCTGACTGCCTTTCTGCTTTTTTTTCTGTATGTGTGGCATTTGTATGTAGGAGATGCCTTCTGAACGGTCTCTAATTTAAAACTCTTTGTTGTAAATACTAGGGATAACTTGCATATATATTTTATTTTGTTAAGTGTTTTGTAACATTTTACCTTTCGTACGTTGCTTTGTGCATCTCACCCCGTGTGTGTGCTGTTACACATGTTGTAAATGAAGTGTCCTGGCTGAAGAGCAGAGGAATTGGCTGTTGACGGCTGAAGTACAATGTGTAGGACTGCAGTAGCTTGATGTGCATTTGTTCTGGAGTAACTGCTTTGCAAGGTTTATTTACTCTTCGAACGTTGTTTGTCAAATGAATCTATTTTCTGGAAATAAGTACAAACTTACATTCCTATTATTTTTCTCTTATTGTACATGGTTGAATTAAATAATATACAAAGCTGAAGTTCCTCATCTGTGTCTTATAAAACTTTATTGTGCAGTTTTAAAATGGTTGTGGTTTTTTTTTATTGTCTACAAAATTTCCTTTGTGATGCAAAAATGTATCAACTGTAATATTTCATCATCTTCATTTTAACAAAGCCTAAGCCTGGTTCTGTATTGAAGTCTTCATTGTTCAGCCAAAGCCCATACTTGTTGCTGTTTCAGCCTGTGATTACTGTGCTTTACCTTGCCCTGGCAGAGGGTTCACACAGTACCCCTTGGTGCAGCCTCTGTGCTAAGAAAGGTCTTGCTAACAGAGGATGGTGACTTAAGTACTGAAGTGCAGGTAAGGAGGACTTAATTTTATTTTCTTTGGAATGAAAGCAAAACCATCTGAAGGGCTTCACCCAAAAGGCATGTTCTGCACATATATGTGAATAGGCTTACCTGTCTGCTTTGATAGAGCAATGGCCAGCACAGCTGGGGATTCGACTTGTCTGATTTGGGGAAGTTTTTTGTATCTCACTATTCTGACAGGGCAGAGGGCCACATCTGAAAGGTGTGCCTGTGTCTTTCCTGCTCCAGACTGTGTCAAAAATTGTGTTCTGCTGAGACACACCAGCTTTAACAAAATAATATACTTTGCTGGAATCTTTTCATCAGAAATGTTTTGACTAATTCAAATGCTGGCACTAGCAATAGTTAGTTTGCTAATTCTTTACCCCTCTTTCCAACATCCAGGCTCTTTTGTTTCTTGGTTCATCTCACAGCTGAGAGTTTCTGCCTCCAAAGGCAGCTGCTGCTGTGATGGGATGTGTGCTGAGTGCTCCAACATTAAAGTGAAAGGCACAGTTTGAGCACTTAGTGAGATAGATTGGATGACATAAAAACATAGCCTAAGCAAACACTGGAGTAGGATATAGCAATCAATAGGCTTTCGAAAGACCCTGTGATTCATTTGGCCAGAGTGAGCTCATTTGTGCCTTTTATTTCATGCTTGGGCAGTCAGGCTAAATCCTGTAGATCGTTCTGTACTTTCAGCTTTTAAGTTCCTTGAGAGCTGATCTATCAGATGGAGCTTTTAGTTTGCACAGAAATAGCACTGCTTGTCTTAGATTTTTTTTGTTGTTGTTTAGGTTTTTTCCAAAGGCTGCATAAGGATCTGTGCTTGGTAACAGAGACAAGGACCTTTTCATGTTCCAGAATCAAAGGAGAAATTAAAAACTCAGCAGTGAAAACAGCATGCCATGTAGCTTGTAAGGAAAGCATACAAATACTTCTTACACAAATAAATGTGTTTCTAAATGCTTTACAAAATCTAGTTCCTCTAACTATCTAGAGGATATGTAATTGTGAGAATATGACAAAACTGTATAAACTGTCAGCACAATGCTTTTTTCGTTAATCTTTTTAGTTCACTGCAATCAGAACTTGTCCAGTGTGTGGGCCTGAGAACTCACCTACTGTCACTATTAGGTATTTAGGCTCTGATTTTAAAAAACAGACGTGTGTGTGTGTGTGTGTCTGTACATGTGCTTATACCTACACCTCCTTTGTAGACTCCATGTGGCATCTCCAAATGTCTCTGCTGGCACCTACAGCAGGTTGCACCAGAGAAGAGACCTGCCTCAGTCACACTTTCTCTCTGTTTACCTTACATCATTACATCCTACATTTCTGTTGTGCATCTTGGGGAGGGAGGGGACAGGGTGTGTGTGAGTGAGTGTGTGTGTGAGTGACACCTGGACAACATTTACCTCAGTCATTTTAATGTTTTAAGCATTCAGAGTGGGACATGTGCAATGGCAGCCAAACCACTCTGTGGACAAGCAGAGGTTGGAAGGTGTCCATCTGCCTCACTGGAGTCACATCAGTGAAGTTCAGAAGGGCAGATCTGAGAGGGCAGAGGTCAGCAGAGGAAGGAGTACCACTGCTCTTCAGGGGCTGAGTTTCTCTCCAAACACAAAGTGATGTAGGATTTATCAACTGTTTCTCCCAGGGATTTTTTTCCAGGAAAGCTGAAACTGTTCAAGAGGAAAGGAGGAGCCCCAGGTGCACCATGGCCTCTTCTATAAGCACACTCCAGACTTTAGAGATACTGACCTACTGAAAAAGTGTCTAGAAACTGCTGCTAATAAGGTCAGGTATATCTAATTAACCATCATGGTCGTTGCTGTCATATTCATCTCCTAACAAAGGTAATTAGCACAGCAGTCTAAAAACCTCTGCATCTCCTGCCTTTCAGATGCAATGTTTTTTAAGAGCAAATGATGAACTCTTGCTCCCATGTAATTATTTTCAAATCATTATTCTATGATGAGACAAGGCACTAAAAAGCAGCTGAAGGAAACATTTGTCTTTAAGGCTATTTCTACAGCAGTTTTCTTGGTTGTCTGTTAAAAATGCATCAAACCAGACTAACTGCAGAGTCCATCAAGGTATAGGTAACTAATGAATGACATTATTCCTAACTGGCAGAATGGGCTGGTTTTTAATGACTCCAATTTTTAAGTGAGAAAGGAGGCTGAGGCTAAGCAGACTTAGAAAATTTCAGATGATGCTTAATGGGTAAAGAAAAGAATTGTTCATTATGGCTCTCGTTTCTTCTTCTCAGTTAGCATAGCAGTAAGGTTCATTTGGCTACTGAAGTTCATTCAAGTAGAGCAGCGACTTGCTGCACATGGGCCTTCCTTTTCCTGAGAGCACGGTGGTCACAATGTCCCAGGTTCAAGCCAGGACAACTCAACTCCTGCAGTATTTTGGTGTCGCCACAGGGTGGTGGTGAAGATCTTACAGAAAACTTCGTTTCTCCGCTGTGCTGAGGGAACGTTCTTTGATATGTGCGGAGCGCACGTGTCACATCTTTGCAGTGTGGTGACACCCTCAGACGCTGTTTGCAGTCACTTGAACCAGCAAGGGTGAATTAAGGCCACTTCCTCTAACACATTAACTCCTGTTACTTTTGGTTTTATCCTTCGCTGTTGATGATCAGCATTTAAGGAGTTTATGATATGCTCAGTTGACTTCCTCTAGTCCTTAGCAGCAGTTTCAGTAGTTTCAAGAAGACACAGTTAAGAATTGAGTTATGACTTTTTCAAATTATTTACCAATAATATATAATTTAATAAATAGCCCAATAGCTTTGACTGTTGCCGGAACATCTAGATAAGGAGCCTGCTAATTATACATGAAAACTTTGTAATTCTATTTATTTACTTTAATTCAACCTTGTTACCTCTTTTCCATAATCTCCTAATGATTATAATGCCACATTCTCAGCATTTTTAGGTTTAATTTCCATAGTCTTTGTCCCTAAATCTGTTGTAAATTACCTGATTGAGAAATGAACTTCATTACATATTAGCAGCACAATAATAGTGTGGCATGCCTTCCATCCCACAAATCATCCAAGCTGTCAGAGGCTAACATTTGTCTGATGTATTTGTACAAAGGAACAGAGAAATCAAAGCCTTATTGATCCATTTTAACATTTTTCTTTCATGTAAAGTGGTAAAGGGCAAAGTACAGAGCACTTCAGCTTAATATTGGAATAAATAGAAAGATTCCACTTTAAACCTCTGTTTTAATTATTGAACAGCTCTCAAAATTAAATCACTGACCTTTGAGAATTTAGTGACCAAACAAGTGCTTGTCCTCAAGGCACATATTGGAGTGTGCATTCTTTTACATGAAGCTTTTACGCTCAGTTTAAAGATGCCCAAGAACGCTGCGAGTACCAAGTGAACAAGGTAAGAACAAAGGTCTTTATATATGCAATGATGATATTTATGTCAGGTTGTGGAGAGGAGTGCATGTATGGGGACCACACTGTCTATTCTTTAGGCAGGAAACACTTCCCTAGACAACTGGGAATGGGGTTCTCTGTAAGTGGACAAGGACTGTTAGACTTCCCCGTGGGATGCATCATATCCTAACAGCAGCATACAGAGCACTTCTTCCTTTTGCACTCTGATGAAATCCTTTGACTAAGGCAGCAAATATTTATATACCTCAGAAGGAGCAAATATTTTATCTGTTTTCACCTTTCTTTAGTGCCAACCAGCAGCAGCAGACAAAATGGGTTTTTTCTGGTTGGTGATCAAACATCTCTGAGTAAATCCGTTGGGAAAGACACCATGACTAATTTCTAATAATGGTTCCAAAATGGGGAACTTTTCTGAACACAGATTAAAAAGATTAAGGAACATGTCCCAAAGCTAAAGTCTTACTCTATAAATTAGGTTAAGGGTGTAATTGTTCTTATTGAGCACATACTGGTGTCTCTCTACATGGTACTAGTGTGCATTGTTTCATGAGAGTGAGAAATTGTGGTGAAGAGATTAAAGAGAAGACATCATTTTTTAGTTAACACTAGTTAATATTGCAAAAGAAATACTGATCTTACTCTTCATTAATAAAAGAACCAATTCCAAAGCTCAGTCTAATCTCTTTCCAACAATTGCTCTTACACTCAATTAAACCAGCTGTGTCCAGGATTAAGTCTTAGTCTATTTCAATGGGCCTATATTAAAAGACATTATATAGAAGGGACTCTCTAATGAAAATACAAATAAAATGGACTAAGCAAAATTACATGAATTGGAAGCACCCAGCTAAAGACTTGTTTTTGCCAAAAAACTCTCTTACTTGATCCCTCACACCTTTGCCCTCATCTCACTCCGCTCCAGCTCTAATCCCTCCTCTGAGGTCATTCAACTTATTAACCCAGTAGGGGACTAATTCAAGTGAATAATAATTAAAAAAAAAAAAAGTGATTGCTTTGTGCTGAATGAGGGAGTTGAATTGCCTTAGCTCACCTTCCATGGCACTATCTCCTGGGAGATGAAAGGTACAATCGTGCAGTCACAAGTAGGTGCAGGGAGAAATGTGGATGGAGAATTGTGTAAAGCTAGTATTTTAAATGCAGAATGATGCTATGACTGATATCTCCATTAAATAATTATTTAAAATAGCACTCGGTAGTGTCCAGGACTGTAATTAATGCTATATAGAGATTTATAAATAAAACAAAAGAATAGACATGGTGAAAACTCATTTCCTTATTTTCCTCCCTCCACCACCCTGCATTCCTTTCTAAGGTAGACATAGGCAGATGTACTTTTTCTTTTTAAACATTTCAGCCAAAGCCATAAAACCTATCTAAAGAATGAAAAGCTGGATTGTACTGCTGGCTATTGTAGTCAGCACAGCAGAAACACAAAACCAGGACGTCTGCACCCAAGGGTATCCTGGCATCCCTGGCAATCCTGGGCACAATGGCATACCTGGTCGTGATGGACGTGATGGGTCAAAAGGAGACAAGGGAGATACAGGTACTATGTTCAGAATGAATTATTCAATATACCAAATGTAAGGCTATTCACTCCCAAATCTGTCTGTAGTTACTCTGCATGAATGGGATTATTCTGCCTAGCCTTCAGAAAACATTTCAGACCTTTGTCATTTACCTGTTGGAAGAAGGAAATATGAAGAAAGGCTTAATGAAAGCAAGACAGCAAATACTATGGAGATGTCAGGTTCATGGGATGAAAACAAAAGAAAAAATGGCTTTACCTTCTATCATGGGAATATTTTCAAGTCTATTGGAAAATTTTAAAGCCTGCAAACCTACTCCTAGTCTTCTAAGATAGAAACTATATTTCTGCAAAGAGCCTCAAGCCCACTAAACAAAAAAAGCAACAACTGATACATTGTTTGGTGTAGTAGGAAGCATGCAGTGGTAAGAACATTTCTTTCTCATCTAAATTATACATTTGTAGGACCTGATTCTGAGTGTGCCTACTTGCTGTAACTGGAGAGTCACTAGAGTAGGTTCAGAAATGGAGACTATTGAACAACAATGTAGGATTTATGTCTGCTCCAGCAGGCTATAATAGAGATTTGTGTGAGATATCAAAGCCAGAGATAATCTCAGCATCCTAAAGCTAATCACCCTCATAATATCTTCAGTCTTAGGTTAATTATGGTCCTTCTATCCATGCTGGAATATCAAGGCCACAGTTGCACAAGGTGATAAATCTGCAGGCATATGGACATATAACACTTCATCCTCTTTTAAAATATAGAAAGAAACAAAGATTTCCATTAGCATCTTAACAGGCACATACATTTTAACTGCTCTCTTTTTCTGTATCCGGGGTTCCAGAAAGGTCTGAAAAATAGAAAACCTAAATCTTTCTTATTTTAATTTTTTTCTAAACGCCCTTCCTGCACTCCAGTGAGTTATCATGATACCTTAGATTCTGATAAACTCCCCAACTTTTTTCCTAAATTCATCTGTTATGGTGACTGTACTGACTACTCTTTGTTTGAACAAAGTGGGGTGAATGCACCATTCTTTATGTAGGTACATACTTGTGGTTTAATACATGAAAATTAATTTTGTTCCTTAATGAAATTTCAGCAGATGCTGGGATGCACCCATTGTGCAGGAAACTCTAAAGAACTGTTCTCTCGTCCATATGGCTGGAGAGCTACTCTTAGAGTATGATTACAACCAAACTGCCAACTCTGTTTTTCTTCTGTTGCTGCACTCAAGATGTATCCAGTTATTTGATCACAGACCTCTTGGGCATCTGTACTACCTCTGTACTACAAAAATAACTTGTATAATTGCTCTCTGTAGAGCAGTGGAAAGTCCATGTCATGCTAGGTACAGGGATCAAGAGTGTGAATGCCTTCCTCAGCTTTATAGGCAATATTATTCCACTGTAATGATCCATTACCATCGGTCGAACTCCTGCACATGTCTCCTCTTGAGGCAGGAGTTCACCATTCATAGAATCACAGAATCATTACAGCTGGAAAAGGCCCCTAAGATGATCTAGTCCAACCATTAACCCAGCACTGCCAGGCCCACCTCTAAACCACATCCTTGTTTCACTGCTAGGTTTCCTGTCCCAGCAGTGCTTCTTGCTGAATTTCCACGGATGGAAGAAGTTTTTACACTGGTGATCCTTACCAATGGCAGCAATCCTAATGAAGATTAATTACTGCAGTCCCTTCCATAAAGAGACTCTACATGTCTCAGTAATAGTCTATGAACTGCTAACTCACCAAGGATTCCTTATGCACCCAAAAAGCACCATCCTCAAGCAGAATTCCTCTGCTCTTCGTCAATCTTTCCATAAGATAAAAGTACCAGCAGTGGCAGCCACTAAAAGTCAGAAATAAGGGTATACTTTACAGTATTGTTTGGCCAGGCTTGAAGAGGAAGGATTAAATAAGGACTATTCCCAAATTTTCTGGTAATTTGTTTAATGAAATCTGTGGTTTTATTTCTGTACTAGGTGAACCAGGAGTTCCTGGCAGTCCAGGAAAAGATGGTGTCAATGGAGAGAAAGGTGAACGAGGTCAGAGAAGTGCTTCAATTTAATATTTGTCTGTGAACTGCTGCCCTTGTGTTTGTGAACTCATAATACAATCTCATCTATTTTAAATTCTCTCATTTCTAAATTGAGAACAACAAACTGCACAAACAGTTTTTTCTCATTCCTAACATGAGAAGCCAAAGGCCATTGAGCAGAATTGATCAGCTTCTTTTCCTGATGGATTGAGCATATGTTCTTTATGGTGTCTTTTGTCTATCAACTGCTAAAGTGCCTTTCACATCATGAGATCTTCACCTTCAAAATCTTGTGCAGCAACCAGAACAGTTTTGAATGCTTTGATTTTCTGATCAGTGGTGGATAAAGGATAAATAAAGCATAGGGTGGCAAGTAACCAGGACAAAACACCTTTAGTTGTGCTGCAGTAGCAAGCTACGTAACCCAAGAAAAGTAGAACTTATACATAGAAATTATAGAAACGTCACGTAGAAATTACAGAAACATGTGGCAAGCAAGTTCAGGGTGTTGTAAAAAAAAACAACCCTTCCTCTTCCTCTGATTAAATTGTGAACCCTCTCACCCATTCTGTACACCAAAGTCTGTAAAAAAGTGTGGACAGATGCTGCTTTTGTACGAGATGATGTGAGCTGTCAGTGTTATCATCAGCCCATAGACAGCCTTCCTTTCTTTGAGCTTATTCTTGCTGCTGCCAGCCAGAGCACCTGTTTTCTAACAAAATAACAGGCTCTTCAGACATTATGCTTATCCTGCACTTGAATGTATGAGAAACTGTGTGTACAGTGAGCACAGTATGCACAGTGAAGACACACACCTGCACATGTATCTCCTCATGATGAACCTCAGTTTGTGCCTTCCAATGGAGGATCACAAGAAAGTTGTGGAGTTGTTTTGTTTTGTTTTTATTATTATTTGGGTTTGGTTTTGTTGTGTGTTGTTTTTTTTTCTTTTAGGAACCAATGGGACTGTTGAAGAGAAGGGGAACAAAGGAGATAAAGGAGAAAGAGGACCACCTGGGAAACTGGGACCAAAAGGATTTATAGGATCAGTGGGTTACAAAGGTCAGAAGGGAGAGCTGGGACTACAAGGACAAAAGGGATTAAAAGGAGACATTGGACCCATAGGTCCAAAAGGGACAAAGGGTGAAATTGGCCATCCTGGAAGAGTTGGTTTCCCAGGGCCAATTGGCCCGATTGGTAATCCAGGTCCTAAAGGTAATACTGGAGGTATAGGGCCACAGGGTAATCCAGGAATTCAGGGGGAAAGAGGCTTGAAAGGAGACAGAGGAGACAAGGGGAATGTAGGTGCCCCAGGAGTCCTGCCAAGGAGTGCTTTCAGTGTTGGCCTTACAGCCAACACCAAGTTTCCCCCTCCGAATCGCCCGATCAAGTTTGACAAGGTGCTGTATAACAGTCTGGATGACTTCAACTCAGCTACTGGCACGTTCACCTGCAAACACCCCGGAGTTTACTATTTCACCTACCACATCACTGTCTACTCACGGAACGTGCGAGTAGCTCTCGTCAAGAACGGCATCAAGATGCTGCACACGGTGGACAGGTACCAGAGCGGAGAGGACCAGGCCTCGGGAGCCGCCATCCTCGAGCTGCAGGGAGGAGACGAGGTGTGGCTGCAGGCCCACCAAGGAGAGGCTTTCAATGGGCTGTTTGCAGATGGCGATGACGACACCACCTTCTCTGGGTTCCTCCTGTTCAGCACCGCTGACCCACTGGAGCCACTGCTGCTGCCCACCCCATAACTCTGTGTTATCCCTGAATGCTGCATGCCTTCAGCCCTCCCTAAGGAAGCTGTTATCTGCTGGACAATTCCTGCTGGATTCAACAGAAAATGGTTTCAGGAACAGCTTCTGCACAAGAGAGGACAAGTCTTCAGAATCTAGAGTGCTGGGCTTAACACATTAGTGGTTTGGTGACTTACTGTAGGCATTCACAGGGGTGTCCACCCCAGTTCTGAAGAACAAATTTTAAAGCAAAGTGGGATGAAATAAAAGACAAAAGTTCCGGAATTATGTCGTGTGGGCCATCTTGTATAAACAAGAAGCAACAGTTACTTCCAAGCCAGTTTATATCTTCCAATGTGGCATGGGTAGATGGATTTGAAACTTGGTTAGTTTGCATCCAACCACTTTAAAATAATTTTAAAACTTGAAATAAGTGTAGTTTGGTACCTCTACAGAAGCTGTTTGCTGTGTGACACAACCAAGTTTCATTGTTTCATTTGCAGCTTTTAAATATGGTTCTTTGCTCTCTTTGTAGTCACAGGTCTGAAATTGAGCAAAATGCAGTGATAGGAGGAAGTGCCATGTGGATTCTCTGATGTGGGCAGATATTCAAGGCCAGTGCAAAAGTACAGCATAAAGCTGCTGTACTACAGAATTAGCTAGTGCAAAACAAATTGTCCCAGATTAAAGATAATATTTAATCACCACTGAAGCAGCCATGCCAGAGAACTGATCAAGAGATATTTCCTGTGCCATAAAACATTCATTCTGTCATTTTTTTCCATGAATTTTCTTTTT